>MDKI01115466.1:0-48432 GCA_005239505.1 Nicotiana paniculata | reverse complement strand
AAATAACATAGGAAATATACAAATCTAGAATATTCCTTATTTACTTTTGTTTCCTTATCAGTACATACACGTACAACGCTATTTAACATAAGAGAAGAAAGTTAATATAATACTCTCATGCTTAACACAAAAACGTAAGCTTTGACAAATCCATTGTTTTTACTATCTCTTTGCAGAAAGAGTTATTCCCTGTTGCCAACTTGCAGATCTGTTGAGAGTTCAGCTACAAAGGTCATCATCGAGAACACCAGAACAAAATGCAAGTTCTCTGGTCCTTTTATCATACACTGAAAAACCAACCATGTTTCTACTAGAAGAGTCAACATCTGTGAGTGATGCCGAGGGAACTATGGAAGAAGAACCAATACTTGTGAGTGATGTGAAAGGAACTAAGAAAAGAAAAAGGGAAGCAAGTACTCTACCAAAGCAAATACTATATTTTACCATTTTCTTAAAATGAATATTTTATTTGTACAGATGGTATGCGATATATAAACACATTTTGACAGATCTTTTAACAAAGTGTTCTACATTTTTTGTATAAATAGTTGTTAGGAAATTGGTATTACTTTTTGGATATTGAAGCGGCCTCCAGATGTTGCACAGTAGTATGCATGTAGGTTTCCGAAAGTTTACTACGTTTATCACATACTGTTTTCTTTTACACTATTGATGTCTACTCTTACTTACACATGTATCATTTAGATCATTTTAATTTTACTTCAGTTATAAAAATCCTTGGCAGCGTTTAAACACAATTCTTACCACTAAAATGTTGATAAATAAGATTTTGTCCTTAGCTGAAGCATCAGTAAATACTTTAAAGTTGATGTTATACAAACTACATCATTGTGCGATGGGCTATACATGGACAACAACCAGCTAGACTATATTACAAGTGCAAATTAACAGGTAAGACAAACGATCACTTTTCCTTTCGATTTAGCTACCTTCACTTTTATTTATATAATATTTGTTGTGATAAGTTATGAGGAAGTAAAGGTAATGTCCAACAAATTGCCTTTTTGTCTGTCTTTGTTCTGCTTCATCCTGTGATTTCTTCTTTGTTTCAACTTTCAAGTGAGTGATGAATTTGTTATCACTTTTTATGAGTTTATTGTGAATTATTGTAAGCTCTTGTTGTTTTGATAGTTAGTGCTATCGGTTTTATGAAAAATATCTGTACCTTCCCCTTCAATGTTGATCTCATTAGTTTTTGGGGGTTTCCCAGGGTTAGCACAAGTATGTACGTTAATTTTGGTTTTCCTAATTATGCTTTCTGAGAAATTTTGTACTGCCTATACATCTAAATCTCTTTCTATTCTTTTCTCAATTGTTATTGTGAATAGTATGTTGTTTTCAGTTATGTTTGTCAACCAATTTACTAAGAATTTTTAGTGATAGCATGAACATAATTTGGCTTGCCTATCTGCAAATCGTTGCAAAACCTGTACTCATCTGATATAGTTTGTTGATACACAATATACAAATCAAAATATTTACTTGGTGAAACTTTCCAAGCACCAACGAGTCAAAGCATTCGTCTTTGCAAATCTATAAATACAAAAGCTTCTTCCATATTTATGCGATTTTTGTTCTAGTTATAAATTATTTTTGATGGTACAATCATTGTTAAAAATGCGGCATTGTACCAGCTAAGGTTTCAATCTTGGTAGACACGCTGCCATTTTTTAACAACGGTTATATTCTATCAAAAATGAAACTATAGAAGCTTCCATATGTTGTTTATATTTCTTCGTTATTATGATAAATACTAATATTTAATATCATATATATTTGACTGAAACTAAGTGATTCAGTTTATAAGGAATTACATCTTTCACTACTCTATTTTTGTTTGTTGATTCGATTCTACTATTTCTGATTCTATTCTTCTTTGTTAAAAAAATTATTTCTTATCAAACCAGTCCTTTTCTATTTAATTTGTAATTTTCACGGCTACTAGTATTGTTTTCTGTTGTGTCTTGCACTTAAGTAAGCCCTTTCCAGTTGTGTTGAAGTGATAGCAGTGCAAAATGGTAGCAAATCAGCGGAATTGAACTAAGCACATGTTTTGTGCTGCAGCTCATTTTTCACTCTTTGCCATGACCTCCTGTGTCATTTCTTTTCTGAAATCATGTGGAGAAGAGTTTCCTAATTGTAACAGTTACACCTAATTTATTTTACTGTTTACTATAGTCTGGATATTATGTAGTTTCTGATTATCATGACATATTGATCATTAAATTAACTACAAAAAGTTGCTGGCCATACTTTCCTTCCATTCTTATCAATCTATAGTTGGAACAATACAGGTTGCTTGACTAATCCTTGTTCCAATTTTGCAATAAATGTCTTTTATATTGGTAATATTTTGTAATAACTGTAGGGTTCATTTAGGCACAATACACAGATGGTTGCTTAATATCGGTTCTGAAGATAGTCTTGTTCCAAGTACTTTTTTCTTCTTCTCTGTTCCCAAAAGTAAAAAATATCACACAATTTATATCAAATTTTTTCACTGATAGAGTTCTCTTAATGCCATTCTACCATTTATTTCAACACTATCTCCGGCAGGATGAAAATTTTTTTTACCTTCACAAACAATTTGTTGCTTTGGTCTTTTGAGGGAATATGAATTGCTTGTCAACTGAAGTTGCTCACATATACGTTTCTGGTAATGCTATCCAGGAATCTACTGTTTCCATACCAAAGTCTTGGGGTGGTATATGGAGATTTGAGCACTTCGTTTATATCTGTAGGAGTACATTTCACAAAAAGTTGCAAGATTATCTGTCACGCTCCGAACCTGGGCCTGGACGTAGCACGACATTCGGTGCCCGACTACATGTGACTGAGAAAACCAACTGGCTGGCTGAATCAACATGTGATATCATAACATACTGAATGCGGAACATAAACTAACACATGCTGATATATTGAAAGTCTGGATGATATAAATCAAAGTGCGGAAATACTAATACAATTCTGAAACATATTTTTAGCCAACATAGCTTAATATAAAAAGCATGCGATTCTGTCTAACCGTTACTCTAGTCTATGAAGCCTCTAATGAAATACTGAAAACGCTGACTGTCTGAAAATACTGAAGATTGTAAGGTAATGATAGTACCACGAAAGAACTGGGGATCACCAAATAGCTGGTACAAGAATACTAGCGATCTGAATCATCAACCTGTAAATCATTACCTGCATCGTGAGATGCAGGCCCCAGGCAAAAAGGGACGTCACTACATTTGAATTGCACTAGTATGTAAAGCAACTGAAAGAAAGAATTACAGATACTGAAACTGAAACAAAGCTGATAATTGAGAATTAAAAATTGATAATTGAAATGATAACTACCGATAACTGAACTGATAACTGGTAACTGATATGATAACTGATAACTGAAATGGTTACTAATAATTGAACTGAAAGGAAGTAAGGATATGAATACTCTCTCTTCTGAATGATGAACAACCTGTTTATCTGAATATAAAACTGCAGCCTCAGGCCCAATATATATATATGTGCACAGACTGCGGCCTTGAGCCTAAGTATACGTATACATAACTGCGACCTCAGGTTCAAAGATGCATAAAGCATAAACTGCGGCCTCAGGCCCAAATACAGGTGATCAACATTCAGGAATTTAAAATCAGGAACTGAGAATCATACTGCAATACATGATACTGAAATGCTGAATCACACCGAGTTACATAATACTGGAATACTGAATAGGACTAAACTGAGACATGTATTCTTGAATTAATTATGAACATTGAATTTTCAACTGTTTATGAAATGCTGAGTAAGATATACTGAGAATCAAGGACATCAAAACCAAGTCTATGTTGAATACAAACTGAGATCACAACGTTCAGAATGAAAGTCATGAACGAGTTATGAAGCTAGATAATAGTTCTACAACTACTCAAGGAACTAGGCTAAACTATATTTCTGAGGCAATTAGTAACATGGTAAAAGAAACATATTGTAGGGAGAATCATTAACATTCCCAAACATAGAGAGTTAGCCTCACATACCTTAGCTTCCTGCTCTTGAGCATAATACAACGTTTGTGAACCCTTTCAACTTTAATCTATAGCAATGCAAGTCAAAGGGATTCCATATTAGCTATGATACTCATGTTTTGGTAACTTAAGCATTTTATCAAATACTTGGTGAGAATAAAGCTTCATAGTCCTTATTAATGGTTTCTCTACACCCAATAACCTATTGTCTTATTCCTAGATAAATTCTAAAGTCTCAAATGGTTATAATCAACATTATTCTTTATCATCCATAAGGTAAACAACACCCTTGACCAATAATCAACAAGCAACACACCAAACCTATAACCGTTCATGCTTTTCTATCAATCCATCAACTCATATCTCATGAACTAGGGTCTATAATCATTAAACGAATGCTAGAATCAATTAGAGGGTGAAGACATTACCTTTTTGAAGTTCAATCCCCTTGAATCCGGGTTCTAGGGTTCCTTCTCTCAACAATGATGTCCCAATCGAATATCTAATGATATGGAGGGTTTACCTATGTTAATAAGATATGTTAATAAGATGTTGGAAAATTAAAATTAATTTAGAATCACCATTAGAACTTACCTTGGGTGGTAGAGGGACCTTAAAGAGTTAGGTTTTTGAGAGCTCCCCTTTCTAGAGCAAGTTTTTTTGTTTTGGTGCTGTGGGGGAAAAATAGGGCTTATAAATGACTCCCCGAGTCCACCCCCATGCACCCGTAGGCCTGACCACAGACCTGACCGCAGAAAATGGGAGGAACACTGCCGCATAACCGCGGTTGCAGACTGGGCGCAGAGATTACGCATTGTTCTGTAAAATGCACATAACGTTTTTCAAATAGATCCATTTGGGATCCACAATGTATAGTTGGAAAGCTATTTCAAAGGCCTACAACCTTCATGTTTTGAGTTTTTCCAAATAGCTTACACGTTTTCCATTAAACCTCCTGCAAGACTGACCTTTTGTAAACTTCGTAGATTTTATCAAATCTTGTATACCTCACTCTTTGTCTTGATTCTAAAATAACTATTTCCACCCATACTCATACCAATAGAAATTCACATGTCTAAAATGTAGCCTTACTACTTATTTAACACATTCATACCTAAGCCAAATTTACGGGGTGTTACATTATCTCCCCCTTGGGATCATTCGTCCTCGAATGATTGTCCTGTTGTAACTTCGGTTACCTCCGGACCTTAAACGGGTCTGGTGGGAACATGAAATTTAATTAACACTTACATACGAAACCGAATGAATACATGATTACTGAACTGAATGACTACTGCATTGACTGAATATTGGTCTACTATGGATATGTGAATACTGAACTATTGAACTGGATATATGAATATTGAACTGGCACGAATACATGAGTATTGAACCAACATCAATATCTAAGAACTAAGCTGGCATGTATATCTGAGTATTGGACTGACATGAGTAGCTGAGTATTGAACTGACACGAGTATCTGATTGTTGAACTGACATGAGTATCTGAGTACTGAACTAATATTAGTATCTGAGTACTGGAAACTTGAATGTTATAACATGACACGTGAAATACTGGTTGTACACTGCTAATTCTGGTGGAAACTCCAACTCAACAGCTAGTTGACCGATCCTTCGTAGGATATACGACTTGATATATTTGGAACTGAGCTTTCCTTTCTTCCCAAATCTTATAACACCTTTCATAGGCGAAACTTTCAGAAACGCCCAATCATCAAGTTGAAACTCTAGGTCTCTATGCCGCACGTCCGAATAGGACTTTTGGTGGCTCTTAGCAATCTTCATACGCTCTTGAATCAACTCGATTTTCTCCATAGTCTGATAGACCAAATTTGGTCCCATGCAATCAGACGATTTCCTGAATGTACAACTAAGCATAATCTTCTACTGAATCTGTAGTCTCTATTGGCAAGAAGTATGCTGACTTGGTAAATCGATTTACAATCACCTAATCAAATCATGCTTCAAAATTGAGTAAGATAATCCTGTTATAAATTTCATATATACCATCTCCACTCAAAATATGTGTATTCTATGGTAAAACACTGAGTTTTCTGCTGCTCGACTTTCACTTGCTGACAATTCGGACAATTGGCCACAAAGTCTGCGACGTTTTTTTTTTTTTTTCATATCGTTCAACCAATAAATCTCCTTGGTCATGATGCATATTTGGGGAACCTGGATGGAAAGAATACCTGAAATTATGGGCTTCTAACATGATCTTCCCTCTTTAAGTCCATCAATGTCTGGAACATACAATTTGTCTTGGTACCTCAAAGTACCATTATCTCCCCCTTATTCAAAAGTCATCGTCTTATACTTGTGAATCTCCTCTTTCAACTGCAACGGGATCATCAAATTGTTTCTCCTTCTCTTCGGCTACTAAGGGGGGACAAGTCCTGTTCTAGACAACAACTTTGTCATCTTCTAAGTCCGAAGTCGAACTCCTCTTGGCTGGTGAATTTCTTTCACCAGAGTTCTCTTGTCTACCTCTTTCATGAGCTATACTTCCCACACTTGATTATCTTTTTAAGAACTTTCATGAAAACACTTATTGTATTGTTGTGAACTAAGTCTTTGACATGTACTCTAAACTTTAGAGTCCCGTGCAATGGCACTACCCTCATAACACATAAATAGGCATGATTTTATAGCTTTTCTGTGATCACTTTATCATCAATAACTAAGCTCGGTGATCATTCTATTCACTTTTGTTTCTTACACATGTTGGACATAATCCCTATGGTAATTATATAATTTTCCCTCATTACCAAACTGATTTTCTTTGTCATATCTAATGTTAACTATTCGAGTTTCATCTGGACTTACTGATGGTTTTCACATCACCTCTTAGACTAAAGGTCTTATACTTGCGGATCCTTCCTTTTTTTTGAGGGGGGGGGGGGATCTAAATAACTTTCCTTATTATCTGCAATTCTTTGCACTCTACGTCGATGACAACTCATCTTCCAACTCACTTCTGAGAAATCTTTTTTTTTTTGAAAAACTAAATTATTCACATAACGGAAACCTAATGTATTCACAACTATCATACACAATCTTAATAATTTAACTCTGCTTACACTGTCAATCTTGGAGAAACCACATTTCGATAATTCCTGAAGACAATTCTTCTATAGTTTGCTCTCTTATTTCTAGCTTATTGTTTTTCCCACTATCACTGTACTTTAGATTTAACTTAAACTCTTTGGGTTCTAACACTCGTTCGGTATTTCAAATTGTCATCCACCCATTAGTATTAACTTTACTAAGTAAATCAAAATGTACTCCTACTAACTCTGCTGAAATTGCTAATTTGTTGCATGTACTCAAAACTTACTTACTATCCTTTTACTAACCACCTGCTAGCATCTTACTTTCTTCTCCTGCTTTGAATAACTAAAGTGAAGTATAAGGTTACTCCTAACTTCTCTCATCATCTGACCATATTCTTTTACCGCACTCTATCATTCTTTTTGAACTATGTCCATGGATCACACTTAGGGAAATTTCATCTGTCTTAAACAAAAATAGAATATCTAACCCCAAATTTTCTATATAATACAAAATCATATCATACTATGAGCATCCGCGATAATCACTTAGTCACATAACCTAAGGGGGAACTGCCATATCTTTTATCTTACATCAATAGTTGCTTCTTATAATAGCTTACTAACGTGGTACTTCTAGTTTTGATTTGAATAAATATGAACAACTTAAAATCGTTCCCTGAAATTCACTATTGGCTGCTCTTGGTTCTCATTGCATACATCATATCTTCTACTTCTATTCATTTGCATGAGTTGTACGAAATCACATATTTGGTAGTAACAAACGTTTCTGAATCCTAGGTATTTTACCCTTAGGCTCTTTTCTGTCCAAAACTATAATGACCAATGTTAGCGTTTGACATCTGAACTATCATCATCCAACTTGTGGCTCCATTTCCAAAAATTAAATGAAGTTTTTCTAGGAGGTAAAATACATACGAATACACTACCATGTACAAACTTATCCTTCAAAGTATACCATCATCTGATAAATCACTTCCTGCGCCATCCAGTCAGTATTAGTCTTAATCCAAACCTAAAATATGCGAAGGTTTCGCCATAATCACTATTACTTATATTTTCTTTGAGAACCCATATGCATCACTGTTACTTATATTTTCTTTGAGAACCCATATGCATCACTGTATACTCACAAGTCACTAGAAATTTTGATACACTAAAAATTGGATATTTGGTAAACATATAACTGAATACTGGCATACTGAATAACCATAAACTTGCTAACTGAAAGACTATATAACTAGTAATTGAGGTAAACTGATAACCATAAGACATGATAACTGCTTTTGTACTTTCTGATAAGGTTATGCTCTAATATGTACTACTATCCATTGCAACCCACTTCCAACATCCTCTTAAGTCTCATTTGTTACTAACCTGTACTCCATAATTATACCCAATGGGAAATCATCCTCTCTAGAACCTTGGAATTTTCTTCCCGATGCTTGGGTATTAGATACGTCTGGAATTCGATAGAAAGAGATGGTTACCTATTGCTCTAAGCTTCATGGCACGATCTAGAGTAGAAAGATATGAGACAATCCTGGATGTCTTGGTAGTTAACCATTTATATGAGTGGCCGGCACACACATATAAAGGAAACTCCACTAGACACGGCTTCATAGACTCCCTAGGACTCTTGAACCTAGTGGTCTTATGCCAAGATTTTTCACGCCCCGAACCTAGGCATGGACGTAACACGGCACTCGGTGCCTGACTACATGTGACCGAGTGAACCAACTGGCTGGCTGAATCAGCATGTGATATCATAACATACTGAATGCGGAAGATAAACTAACACATGCTGATATACTGAAAGTCTGGATGATATAAATCAAAGTGCGGAAATACTAATACAATTCTGAAACATATTTTTAGCCAACATAGCTTAATATAAAAATCCTACGACTCTGTCTAACTTTACTCTAGTCTATGAAGCCTCTAATGAAGTACTGAAAATACTGACTGTCTGAAAAATACTGAAGATTGTAAGGTAATGATAATGCCCTGAGAGAACTGGGGATCACCAAATAGTTGGTACGAGAATCCTAGCGCTCTGAATCATCAACCTGTAAATCATCACCTGCATCGTGAGATGCAGGCCCTGGGCAAAAAAGGACGTCGGTGCATTTAAATTGCACTGGTATGTAAAGCAACTGAAAGAAAGAATTATAGATACTGAAACTGAAACTAAGCTGATAACTGAGAATTAATAATTGATAACTGAAATGATAACTACTGATAACTGGTAACTGATATGATAACTGATAACTGATAACTGATAACTGAAATGATAACTAATAATTGAACTGAAAGGAGGTAAGGATATGAATACTCCCTCTTCTGAATGATAAAAAACCTGTTTATCTGAATATAAAACTGCAGCTTCAGGCCCAATATATGTATGTGCACAAACTGCGACCTCGAGCCTAAGTATACGTATACATAACTGCGACCTCAGGTTCAAAGATGCATAAAGCATAAACTACGGCCTCAGGCCCAAATACAGGTGATGAACATTCAGGAATTTAAAATCAGGAACTGAGAATCATACTCTAATACATGATACTGAAATGCTGAATCACACTGAGTTACATAATACTGGAATACTGAATAGGACTAGACTGAGGCATGTATTCTTGAAGTGATTATGTACACTGAAACTTCAGCTGTTTATGAAATGCCGAGTATGATATACTGAGACTCAGGGACATCAAACTCAAGTCTATGTTGAATACGAACTGAGCTCATAACGTTCAGAATGAAAGTCATGAACGAGTTATGAAGCTAGAGAATAAAAGTTCTACAACTACTCAAGGAACTAGGCTAAACTATATTTCTGAGGCAATGAGTAACGTGGTAAAAGAAACATAGTGTAGGGAGAATCATTAACATTCCCAAACATAGAGAGTTAGCCTCACATATCTTAACTTCCTGCTCTTGAGCGTAATACAACGTTTTTGAACCCTTTAACTTTAATCTATAGCAATGCAAGTCAAAGGGATTCCATATTAGCTATGATACTCATGTTTTGGTAACTTAAGCATTTTATCAAACACTTGGTGGGAATAAAGCTTAATGGTGTCTCTACACCCAATAACCCATTCTCTTATTCCTAGATAAATTCTAAAGTCCCAAATGGTTATGATCAACATTATTCTTTATCACCCATAAGGTAAACAACACCCTTAACCAATAATCAACAATCAACACACCAAACCTATAACCGTTAATGCTTTTCTATCAACCCATCAACTCATATCTCATGAACTAGGGTCTATAATCATTAAACCAATGCTAGAATCAATTAGAGGGTGAAGATTACCTTTTTGAAGTTCAATCCCCTAGAATTTATAGGGTTCCTTCACTCAATAATGATGTCCCAATCGAATGTCTAATGATATGGAGGGTTTAACCATCTTAATAAGATGTCTGAAAATTAAAATTAACTTAGTATCACCATTAGAACATATCTTGGGTGGTGGAGAGACCCTTAAGGAGTTAGGTTTTTGAGAGCTCCCCTTTCTAGAGAAAGTTTTTATATTTTGGGCTATGGGGGACGAAATAGGGCTTAAAAAATGAATCCCCAAGTCCGTCCCCGCGCACCTGTAGGCCTGACCGCGGAAAATGGCAGGAACACTGCCGCATAACCGCGGTCGCGGTCGGGGCGCGGAGATTGCGCACTGTTCAATAAAACACACATAACGTTTTGCACAGAGATCCGTTTGGGCTCCATAATATATCGTCGGAAAGCTATTTCAAAGGCCTACAACTTTATTGTTTTGAGTTTTCCCAAATACCTTACACAGTTTTCATTAAACCTCCTGCAAGGATGACCTTTTGTAAACTTCGTAGATTTTATCAAATCTTGTATACCTCACTCTTCATCTTGTTTCTAAAATAACTATTTCCACGTGTCTAAAATGTCTAAAATGTAAAATGTAACTTTACATTTAACACATGCCTAAAATGTAATAGAACTTCACAGGTCTAAAATGTAACTTTACTAATTTAACACATTCCTACCGAAGCTCGAATGTACGAGGTGTTACATTATCAAACTCCGGTAGCAATATTTGCTGCATTTTCATTAATCTTCTGGACAATAACACTCATTCCTTTGCTCAAATATGTATTTTATCGTATTGAGTGCAGATAATAATGCTGAATGTATGTTTACAATTGAAGAGATTTCTTGAGAAGCAGAAAGAGTCACGTACAGTACTGCTTATTATCATATTACTTACAAAAAAGATTGAGCTATCAAAATGGTTTATTGATCTTCTTGGGCGTCACTGGTATTATCCGTTGTTCCAATTTTGCTATTGCTCTGAAAACATAGTTGTTGAAAATGCTGTTACAATCATGTTCAAATAATGTGAGTAGATAAAAGTACAACCGTAATCTTAGCCTTCATGTTTCACAAGGCCTTAGTATGTCAGCATATCAACTGTGCTCAGGCTCCACATTTCATTAATTCTCATACCATTTGTTGAAAATTTCCTGTCTTCATAAACTAACAATTATAGTAGCTAGTTGAAGACTTATAATTTTGACCTTGGTAATCTTTAATGTGTAGAAAGAAAATACTCGTGTTGAGGAAAATTAAATTGCCTATAGTCTATAGAAAGACTAATATTCCAACATTCATAGGTATTGCTTGTTCAAAGTTGGTATAACTTTGGAATTTTAAACATGGTAGGAACTAATTTAAAGATTCTTCAACAGCACTTTTGCTTGTTCAAAATAAAGAAATCCCTTTCTATATATAGACAACATAAGCTTCGAATTGTTCTTCTCCTACTCAGATTGGAATGGTTCTAGAATTTCAACATAAGTAAAAGTTCTTGTCCTTGTGAGATTGGACTGGCTTTAAAATTTCAATACAAGTAGAAAAGATCTGAAATCTGATAATTTTTGTGTACGGTAAAATCGAGAGGCTCGATTATAAGGGCTCGAGAGCGTACCTTGAAAGCAAGTCCTCCCCGAAAGCAAATATGCATCGAAGTAAGCCTGGGCTCGAGGAATGTGTGGACCGATGGATCGGGGTCAGATTAGATCGACACCACAGTAATCGAATCACGAAATATCCGAGCTCAATCATCAATCGCAGCGAGAATCTCGGAGCCGGTAGAGCTATTAGGGGTTAACAGTGCCAATCATATATCTTACTTCCGCAATTAGAATCATTCCTTATTTGGGATTCCTCTACTATATAAAGAAGAACCCAATCCATTTATACGCATTCATTATCACAATTATCACAACGCTCTAGTTCTTACTCACAATGCTGAATACAAAGCTCTTTTATTTACTGTTAATTCTCCGTATTTGATTTGTTTGCATTATTATTGCTATTCTTACTGTTCTTGGCAAATTATTCTCGAACCTAATACAGATCGAGGTCGACGGCTTGCAGTTATACGGGTTTGATTCATATAAATAGTTTAATTCATTTATTTGCTTTACTATTTATCAATTAACATTGAATTGGATCGCATATCCTTATAACCACATTACAAATTTAATTGTTACTCGTATTTCGAGGTAAACAGTTTGGCACACACCGGGGGGCTAAGGATAATAGTGATTTTTCAGTGTTAATTCTAGTATAGCACTATTTTACGCTTGTTTCTTGTCAAGATATTTGCTTTCAGGATAAATCATTTCAAATTCACAACACACAGCTACACATGGTGACAACGGCCTGGGACTCCACGGGGAGAACGAGAATGTTGTCGCTCCAGGAGTCGAGGTCCCACAGGCTGGTCTCGGAGGAACGCCACCCGCTAACCTAGTCGATGTCGGTTCACACATTGCTTTGAATACAGGTTTAGGCGGGGACCTCGGTGGAAGCGTACGCAGAGAAGGTCGGACTGACGGTCGAGGTACCCAAGGCAGAGGAGATGAAAGTGTTAGTCTCCAAGTCATATTTGAAATGCTGCAAACCCAACAGAACGCTATTGCCCAATTGCAAAATCAACACCAGACTCCGAATAGGGTCGAACAAGAAGCTACTTGTCGTACCGAGCCGGTGTCTGAAATATTAGGTGACAATAGTTCGACGACCGACCCTGCTATAATGAGAATACTAGAGGATCTTACTAAAAGGATAGAGTCGGGGGAGAAGAAGATTGAAGTCAATGATAAGAAGGTAGAAACCTATAACTCTCGAGTTGATCAGATTCCGGGGGCACCACCGATCTTAAAGGGAATGGACTCCAAGAAATTTGTACAAAAACCATTTCCTCCTAGTGCGGCTCCAAAGCCCATACCAAAGAAATTCAGGATGACCTATTTACCAAAATACAACGGGACCTCGGACCCCAATGAGCACGTTACCTCTTATATGTGCGCTATTAAAGTAAATGATTTGAAATATGATGAAATCGAGTCAGTCCTGTTGAAGAAATTCAGGGAGACCCTATCCAAAGGAGCCATGATTTGGTATCACAATTTGCCTCCGAACTCTATCGATTTGTTCGCCATGTTGGCAGACTCGTTTGTAAAGGCGCACGCAGGAGCTATAAATTCCACAAGCTTAACCTGGGATTCAAGAAACAAGTATATCGAATACTTGAAAAATGGGAAGCTACCCTCGGACCCTAAGGAATTAAGGACCCTACGAACTAAGGTAGCTCAGTTTGCATTGGACGAGTATGGAACGTGATACAGAAGGGCGTTCGATGGTCCATTGGTCGTATGCCTGGGGCTGGAGATACCGATTATGCGTAACAAGAAATCTATAAAGGCACTTGTGGAAACAATTTTGGCACCGAGTCACTAGTTCGAGCAGGATACTATTAGGATAGCATGGAGAAAGATGCTAAGGAGTTCGTTTGAAAATGCGATAAATGTCAAAGGTTCGAACCGATGATTCATCAGCCCAGTGAACAACTTCACTTGGTCCTATCCCCGTGGCTATTCATGAAATGAGGGATGGACATCGTCGGACCTCTACCCTCGGCCCCAGGTAAAGCTAGATTCATATTGTGTATGACTGTCTATTTCTCTAAATGGGTTGAAGCGCAGGCCTTCGAAAAAAGAAGTGATTGACTTCATATGGGATCACATTGCATGTCTATTCGGGATACCTGCTGAGATAGTGTGTGATAATGGGAAACAGTTCACCGGAAGTAAGGTAACAAAATTTTTTGAAGACCACAAAATAAAGAGGATACTATCGATGCCATATCACCCTATTGGAAACAGACAAGCCAAATCAACAAACAAAACTATCATCCAAAACTTGAAGAAAAGGCTAAACGAAGCCAAAAGGAAGTGGAGAGAAAACTTTCCCGAGGTTCATGGGCATATAGAACGACATCAAAATCCAACACCGGGGCAACCTCGTCTTCTTTGGTCTATGGCTCCGAAGCCTTAATACCCGTCGAAGTAGGAGAGCCCAGTGCCAGATTTCGACATGCAACGGAAGAATCAAACCACGAGGCAATGAATACTAGCCTCAAATTATTGGATGAGAGACGAGAAGGGGCACTCGTTTGAATGGCCGCCCAAAAACAACGAATCGAGAGATACTACAACAGAAGAACCAATCTTCGACACTTCAAAGTCGGGGACTTAGTCTTAAGGAAAATCACAATCAATACTTGAGACCCTAACGAAGAAAAAATCGGTCTTAACTAGGAAGGACCCTATCAGATTCTTGACATAGTCGGTAAAGGGTCATACAAGCTTGGAACAATGGACGGCGAGCCATTGTCAAACAATTAGAACATATCACTTCTTAAGCGATATTACTACTAAGGTATGGACCTCTTCCTTTTTGTTTTCTTAAATATGAGAAACTAACTTATTGCAGGTACCCAGCCCAAGAAATCGAGACCTCAGGTTTTAAAGTATGTGTTGCACTCTTTTTCCCTTAGACCGGTTTTTATCCCAAATGGGTTTTTCCAGCGAGGTTTTTAACGAGGAAACAACTATGTGCTACCTGGGGATAATTCAACAGTATCCAAGGCTTCTTTGCAATCAACCTAAAATACTAGGGGACATCATCCTCGGATGTTATTTAAATGGGTCTCGATAGGAAAAAAATTGTAATGGGCCAAACAGTCAAATGAACCTTGTCCATGTAGAATAGCCAAGCCCAGATAGCAAAACATGTACGCATGTATGAATGATACAAAGAGTTTCTCTTTTCCCAAACTTATGATCTATTGTGCAAAACTAACACTCATGAAGAACGGCCCAAAGGTCAAACACAAACGTACCTCGAACACTCGGGGGCTTCTTACTTGAGCTATTTAAAGTTCGAAGTTATAAGACCTTAAAGAGGAACCCCCCGATATACAGGCCAAGGCCTTCACACTCGAGGACTAACATTTTGAACAAGTTCTAAATGTTATCGGGAAACAAGTCCAAGAGACATACCCGAAGGCTACGACCATATTAAAGACTACTGTCATATGAAAAGGCTGCGACAGAAATTACGCGGCTCGGAGATGTCCGACTTCCGCCATAAACTAAAGGCCTTCAAATACTTTGAAAAACCGGTTAAATAAGGCTACCCTAGGCAAAGCAAATGAGGGCTTCAATAGAATCATCCCCTAAATAATTAAAAGGTTTTGATAACATCAGCCTTCGAGATGTTAAATCATCTTAAAAAAAATAGGTTAAGAAAACTTCCGATCACCTAACCCTCGAAAAGCCCAACGGGTATAAAAATATATATGTTAAGGTATAAGAAATTTTCACTAAGTCTTTTAGCCGAAGAGGGAAAACTTATAGCCGCTTTTAGAGGCCAAATTGGCCCAACTTTAAAGAGCCCAAGGGCCAACCTAAAAGATCCTAAGGTCCGATATAAAAGAGCCTAAAGGCCGATCTCATGAGCCGAAAGGCCAATACAATTAAAGAATCGAGACCACGCTCTCATTCGATTCAAACCTAAGGGTCTGGTTACTGCGAGCTTAAACAAACAATTCAAGCTCAAGAACTTAATAATCGTTGATACAACCTAAGGGCCTACCATATCATATAAAATTATTTGAGCTTGGCCAATGGGGATAACTCGTATATCAGTTCGAGATATGCTGTCCCTGAGACAAACTCCCAAATGAGCCTCGAGATCGGGGACTTGCCTCTGCAACTTGGGGACTTGCCCCCGGAAAAATAAAAACCTAAGGATTTATTTCGATCGTAAATTAAGCTAAAAGAAAATTTCAGTAGAGACAATTAAAACATACAAGGACACAGAGACATCAGGAATATTTTTCATTATACCCAAAAATATATGTACAAAGGGGCCAACCAGGGCCTTACAAAGGTATAGGAAGAGAAAGCTACAACTTAGTCGTTATCGGGGCTAGCCCCTTCGACACCGGCTAACTCCCGAATAACTTAGGCAGATGCATCTCCCTCAGAGGCCTCACCATCGAATCCACTAACAGAACCCTCATCGTCGGAGAACACAACGCGTCCTCATCTTCTGAAGCTTTCGCTTTTTCGATTTCTGTAGAGAGGTCAAAGCCACGAGCATGTATCTATTCGAGGGCCTCTCTTCGAGATCAATGCTTGGCATGAGAAATAGCATGAGACAATCTGGTCTCAGCAGAAGCAAAAATTTCATGTGCCGGAAGATTGGCGGCATCGCCGTTGGCTCTATAGGAGGCCGCAAGCGCCTACGGTCCTACGGGCTCGAGCTAGACTTTCTTCCTCCTCACTTCGGAGCTCGCTCAGCTGAAGTGAATTGGGCTCGAAGAGCATCCTTCTCTGAGGCGAGGCGCTCCATGTGCTGCCTCCACCCTAGAGTCTCGGCCTCCTTCTCCTTGGCCTCTTCTTGGAGCTGCAATATCAATTCGGCCTTCTGCTGATACTGCGGAACCTAAAGATCCATCACCAAATTGGAATCGTTATTTTACTAGGTTTCAAGGAATTATATTACCCTCTCGATGAGCTCGGTGTGGTCTTGACGAGCCATCCTAAGTTCTGCTCGGATGGCCGCAATTTCCTCCTTCTTTCGAACATAAAGAAGTTTCAGGTCATCCCTCTCCTTTGTGATCTTTTTGAGCTCGGCCTCACATTGGGTCAACTCCGTCCGAGATTTGAAGGATGCCTCTCGATGATTCACCAAAGCCTGCTCACACACAAAGGGGTTAATATCAAATTAGAAACAGGCACAAGCGAAAAGAAAAGGGAAAATACTTACCCACTTCAAAAGGCGTTGAGCTTCATTGAAAACAAATAACGCATCCGGCTCGGGGTCGTCTTCGAGCCCGTCAAAGCAGTCCTAAAACATGTCACCCCCTTCATGGCCTATATCTGCATCTGGGATTTTCATAGCCTGAGCATGTCGGACTTGCCCCTCAGAAAATGAAGGGCCGGGCGGTGAATCATCTATATATATTACCCAGAATAAATCGCTCGGGGCGCACTCCTCTCTCCTAGGGGCCTCAGAGCTAGAACTTTCAGGGGCATCCGTCGATTTTTCAGCACAACAAGGAATTTCCTTACCAATTGATGGCTCCGGGATTTCACGTACGTCTTCATCTGAGATTCCCCCAACTAGGGAACGAACCGAATCATTCACTGATGGCTCGACAACCTCGGTAGTTACAATACTCCCTCCATCGTGGGCTACCAAAATGCAGTAGTCATCGTCATCTTGTGCGTCGACAGGTAAAACGATGCTATCGACCTATGATTTTCGGGCGTTGCTTTTCTCGGGTTTCAGGGTGTCGGAAGATGAAATCCTTCGTATTTTCCTCTCCTTAAGCGGTTGTGGAACTTCCCCTTCACCGGGAGGGGGCGGCCTCATGACTACTCTCTCTCCGAGACCTGGCAGAAAGAATGGGTTAAAAACCGGTACTTCTAAGGAAGAACGTTGGCTCATAGTCAGAGGAGCTCACCATGATTCTTATCTTCCCATCGACCCTTGGCCAAATCTCGCCAGCAACGTCCGGAGAATGAGGAAGTGGAGGCTAGTTGGCAAACCCAGTCTTCCAGGTCGAGACAACACCAAGGAACCAAGCAGAAGCTCCACCACGAAATGGAATTCAGATCAAAGAAGGAAATTTATCGAACAAGAAATCAAATGCCGACAACAAAACGACTTACGTTTCATGTTCCATTTCTCGGAGAATGGCATCTTCTCGGCAGGAATCAAATCAGAGGTCTTAACTCAGACGAATCGACCCATCCAGCCCCGGTCCTTATCTTCATCTATGCTTGAAAATACTGTTTTGGTAGGCCGGCGCTGGAGCTTTATCAAACCACCCTGATAGAGCCGAGTGCTATACAACCTGATTAAATGATCTAGGGTGAAAGACATTCCCTCGATTTTGCTCGAGAAAAATCTTAGCAGGATCACTATGCGCCAAAAAGAGGGGTGAACCTGCCCCAAAGTCACTTGATACTAGCGGCAAAAGTCGAGTATAATCGGGTCCACGGGCCCCAATGTGAAAGGGTATGTGTTAACACTCAAAAACCCTTTCACATGAGTGGCGATATCCTCATCAGGCGAAGGAGCCACCACTTCTTTGTCTTCCCAATAGTAGTCTTTTTTTACTCGCTTGAGATTATCCTCTGATATCGAACAAATGTAACGGGACATGGGTTCACATCGGCCGGGAACTGAAGGGGGTCTATCCACATTAAATTCGGAGGTTAGTTCGCATGGTCCGGGAACACACTGCTCCATGTGCGGCTCCATCAGTGTCTTGTCGCAGGCCAACTTCGAGGAGGAGGCTTTTTCCTTCTGCGGCACTACTTTGGAGGTCTTAGCCATGGTTGTAAACAAGAAAGGTAGAAAGCAAGAATATGACTAGTGAAAGAATAAAAGGAAGCAAGAAAGGTCTGAACAACGGGAGATTTGATCAAAGCAAGATAGAAGTTTGAAGCAGAGTAAAGTTTGAAATCTATGAGGAAGTTGGTATTTATAGATTTCAAATGATGGTTTAGCTTCGCTAGCGGCTAACCAACTGCTGACAAACATTAATGATTCTTGGGAACCGAGCCGACGGGACATTCCGGTCACATCTAACGCTTACGTCACGAAAACTTCTTCTTGACCAAGGCATCAGGAGATCACAATTCAAATCGTTTCTTATTCTTCCATTATAAGAAACAAGGGGACTATCGGTGTACGGTAAAATCGAGAGGCTCGATTATAAGGGCTCGAGGGCGTACCTCGAAAGCAAGTCCTCCCCGAAAGAAAGTACGCATCGATGTAAGTCCGGGCTCGAGGAATGTGTGGACTGATATTGGGGTCAGACTAGATCGACACCACAGTAACCGAATCATGAAATATCCGCGCTCAATCATCAGTCCCGGCGAGAATCTCGGAGCCGGTAGAGCTATTAGCGGTTAACAGTGCCAATCATATAGCTTACTTCCACAATTAGAATCATTCCTTATTTGGGATTACTCTACTATATAAAGAGGAACCCTATTCATTTGTACGCATCCGTTATCACAATTATCACAACGCTCTAGTTCTTACTCACACTGTTGAATACAAAGCTATTTTATTTTATGTTAATTCTCCGCATTTGATTTGTTCGCATTATTATTGCTATTCTTACTATTCTTGGAAAATTATTCTCGAATCTAATACAGATCAAGGTCGACGGCTTGCAACTATACGGCTTTGATTCATATAAATCGTTTAATTCATTTATTTGCTTTACTATTTACCAATTAACATTGAATTGGATCGCATATCCTTACAATCACATTATAAATTTAATTGTTACTCGTATTTCGAGGTAAATAATTTTATCCAATTATGTCCTAAAACTAATAGGATTATAAGGCAAATATCTAAAATTTCAGTTAAGTCCTTTTATTATGAGTTATTATGCTTAATATTATAAGGTTATTTTTGTAAACCAATATTGTATTCATACTTTTATAATAAATAATATCTATGAACGTGCGTTTCACGTTAATAATGGCACGTGATCATTCAAATATTTATTTATATAAAGGAACAATAAAATTTAATTAATGAGATAAATTTATGTATAAATATACAAGAATCATCTAAATGCCGAAAATATTATTACATTAGCATAATACATGAATTTAAAATAAAAGGACATCCCTAAAACTTACACAAACGATTAATTTTGTCATGTTAGTTAGATAATTACATATTATAGTTTAAAAGTATTTAATATGATGTTATCTTAACGAATACTTCTTTATTGACAATAATTTTTTATGTATGTTTCCTCCTAATGCGTTGGTTGCTCTGCCTTAACCAGAACTTTTATTGTCGATCTTGATATCCCTCTTGAAAGTGCAACATACAGTTGTTCGTGCAAGAAAACATATTGCGGTAAATATAATCCAATATTTAGGATGTTTTTCCTTATGTTTTATTTATTAGTGCAAAACATAAACATACTAAAAATTATTTTTACACAAATATTAAAGAATACTCCCTACTTTCGGAAAACCAAAGTTGAATTCAGGGATAAGTATATACTTAGAAGCATATTAACCAACATCATAATTTTTTCATCTATGACGTTATTGTCAAAACTTCTATATATTATCTTCATGCTATTACATAAGCTATCAGTGTATCTAAGTTTTTCAGTAGTATGAAGGGCATCTTTTTTCTTCAAAATTAACCTATATAAAATGGAAGATCAATTTTAACTTAGTCAATTATATATACGGTGACACTAACATACGTAAGAAATAAGAAACTTGACAACAAACATGTATGACAGAAGACCATTTGATATTAAAGTAGTTAAGTATTCTTCTGGGTAGTAATTATTGGTATAATTTTCTGTTGAGTCAAAAATTGAATAATATTTTGTTTTACTATAAGATTTTTCAATCAACCTTTTATTTAGTTGATCAACATATCCATTTCTGCTAGCTAAGTTATCTTTTTAATTCTATCATGCGATTTGCACAAAATCTAATGATAGAAATATTTTTCTTGTTAAATGCACAACTATTACCATTGGGATTGATAACCAAATGTTCAGGAAGAACCAAATCATATTTTATTGGATGCTCTTCTTCGTTTCTAGCACGAAACAAGAAGACACTGAATATTGGATCTGTTCTTGCCTTATATTTTTTGTCAGTTGAATCTTTTTCGTTTGAGGGAAGAATTATAACTTTGGCAAGCTAGCTTTTACAATCTCAGCTTTTATCGATTTTGGAACTACTGGTACCACTTGACAGAAATCACCTCCGAAACTATTAATTTACACCAAAACAGTACATTAATATCCAATACATCTCTAGAACTCCAGATAATTATTTCAATCGTTTGACACTTAGCCATAAGTGCTTCATTCCATATTATTGATTTTGCTTTTCTTATAAATTTAGCAACATTGCTCTGCTGTGATATATTTGTGATGACTTTTTAAGTTGTTTGAAGAGGTATATCAAATCTAAAGTGAGTGACCTCACAATAAAATCGTTGTTGTGTCACGACCTGATTTACCCTCCGAAAGGCATCGTGACAACACCTACTCTCTACGACTAGGTAAGCCTAATTGCGGAAAAGATATTAAATAGAAGAAATAAAATAAAGACGGAATAAAGTAAATCTACAAATGAAACATCGCCACTTGACGCGTAAAAAATACAACTTCCCAAAAACCTTGAATATCACTTTAGTCACAAGCTCTATCTTAAAGTGCTCTGTACAACGTAAGGAAATACATGAAAAATCTATCTAAGTTTGGAGTGGAAGGTGACTCGAAGGACTCTGCGGACGCGACATAATTACCTTTCGGTCTCCTGGAAGGCTGCTGCTCGGACCCCTAGCCATGAAACAAAGTGCTGGTACCTGGATCTGCACATGGAAAACATATGCAGGAAAGGGCATGAGTACACCACAAATTGGTACCCAGTAAGTGCCAAGCCTAGACTAGTCGAGTAGTGACGAGGTCAGGTTAAGGCTCTACTAGATTTTTATAGTAAAAACAATTTAAAATTGAACAGAGAGATATAATAAGCTAAGGCAAAATAGTAGAAACAATGAGCTAAAAGAAAATAGCAACAGGGAGCCCTCGGCTCAGCACAACGTATCTCACAGTAACAAATATGCAATGCAGTACATGGGGAAAGCTCACGTAATCTCTTCTGTAGTACCAATTTAAATATGCAATGCAGTACAGGGGAAAGCTCCCAGAATCTCGTCCGTAGTCGGAATTTAAATGTGCAATGCAGTACATGGGGAAAGCTCCCGGAATCTTGTTCATAGTCCCACTTTAAATATGCAATGTAGTACAGGGGGAAAGCTCTCGGAATCTCGTCCGTAGTTCCAATTTAAATATGCAATGCAATATGAATACCTGATACAATTTATTTAAACAGTTCAGGAAAATCACAAGCAAAAATATGGATAAAACTACCTAAACATGGTGCACATAGTAACAACTAAGGGAAATTCAAGTAAAACAGGTAGACATGCTCCTTCCTAATCTAAACTACATAGTCAATACATGAAACAGTGAAATAGGAATGGAATGATTTATGTCATGGAAGGAAAAATGGAGTTTTAGCAACAATGGTCCGTGTACGTACTCGTCACCTCACGTACACGGCGCCCAAACAACAAACAAATAGTATTAAAAATAGCCTAAGGGGAAGTCCCCAACACAGAGTTAGGCAAGCCACTTACCTTTACTGCGCTACTCAACTCAAAACCACGCTCTTGCCACGAGTATCCGACTCCGAATGGCCCAAATCTATTCAATTCGATTTCATAATGTAAATATCACTTTAAGGAATCAAAATAGCTAATAAGTTCGAAGCTAATACGCGAAATTAGGAAAATTGCCCAAAGAGTCCCCCAGGCCCACATCTCGGAATAGGGTAAAAATTATAAACTCCGGACACCCATTCACTCACGATTCTAACCATATAAGAATTACTCAAATCGGATATCAAAATCCCGATCAAAACTCAACAATTTGGCCTAGGAACCTTATCCAATTTTTCCCAATTTCTCCACCAATATTTCGAATTTAAAGGGTAGATTAAAGAGTATAATCATGGAAATTAGTCTAAACCGAGTAGGAATCACTTACCTAAATTACCCAGGTGAAAATCTCCCCAAAAATCGCACTTTCCCGAGCTCCCAACTTCAAAATATGAAAAATTGTTCAAACCCTCGATTTTGGGTATTTAATGTTCTGCCCAGTTATTCTTCAGTGCGATCGCGGACTTCCAGTCGCGATCGCGGAGAGCAATCCACACACGCCACTCTTTTCCTCTACGCGAACGCAAGGTCCTGCTCGCGATCACAGACCTCAACCAACTCAACCTACACGATCGTGGTTGGCTTCACGCGACCGAGTAGCGTAACACTCAAATCCCTACTGCCTAAGACTCTTCTACGCAAACACACACATACACATGCAAATGCACAGGTCAAGATTGCCCAACCTATGCGATCACAAATCTTATTATGCGATCGCATATAACAAAAATCTGTCTGCCTCAACTTTACTTTACGTGATCGCGGATTCATCCACGCGATCGCAATGAACAAATGACTGCTGCTGTAAAACCAGAAAAACCAGCAAACTCCCAAAGGCTAAAAATGCCCGTTTGAGCATCCGAAATACACCCGAGGCCCCTGGGACCTCAACCAAACTTACCAACCAGTCCTAATACCTCATTAAAACTTAGTCGAGCCTTCAAAACACATCCCATAACGTCAAAATCGCCAATTATGCATGGATTCAAGCCTAAGGACTTATGAAATTTCCAAATTTCACAAATGATGACGAAACACGTCAAAACTAATTCGAATGACCTAAACTTTTACGCACTGGTCATATTTGACACTACGGACCTGCTGCCACTTCCGAATTTCCATTCCGAGCCCGATATCAAAATTTCACCTATCCGCCGAAATTGCTAAAATCCTAACTTTCGCCAATTCAAGCCTAAATCTATTACAGACCTCGAAAACCCATTCCGAACATGCTCCTAACCCCGAAGTCACCCAATGGAGCTAATGAAGTCGACCAAATTTCATTCTGGATCCGTCTTCACACAGTTCCAACTACGGTCCGGTTTCTCAAGCTTAAACTCACATATAAGGATTATGTGTCCAAAAACTCTCCGAATTTCACTACTCAACGTTCCGACAAGTCCCAAAAGTAGAAATAGACATGGGGAAATCAGTTATTAGGGGATTGGGGAAATAACCCTCAAAATGACCTACCAGGTTGTTACATGTTGGTACACCACTTGCTATTATTACTGACAATATCATGCCTCTTGATATGAAAATATCAAGTAATTCATGATATTGAAATATTATTTTGATTCCGCTAGAGGCATCTACAAAGAATAATTTCGTTATACCAGATTCGACTCTTTATAATATAGTCTTGAAAGCTTATTCCTGTTTAGGATTTAACTTTGACTGTACTTCCTCAGACACTTGTTGTAACGACCGGCCGATCGTTTTGCGTTATCGGACCCCGTTCCCCTAAATGAAACTTCCTGTAGTGGCTTATTGTGATTTATGACTTGCGGGGACAGCTGGTTCGGGATTCGGAAGCCTTTAAGGCCAAAGTTTACTTCGGTCAATATTTTTAGTAAACAACCTTGGAATTGAGTTTTGACGGTTCCGATAGCTTCGTATGATGATTTCAGACTTGGGCATATGTTCGGAATGGGTTTTGGATGACCCGAGAGCGTTTCGGCACCCAATATCGAAATAAGAATTTCCTTAAGATTAATATTGTGATTTGGGATGTGTTTTTCTTTTATCGAGGTCCGAACAGAATTCTGAGACTGTGAATAGTTACGTTATGTCATTTATGACTTGCCTGCAAAATTTGGTGTCATTTCGAGTAGTATAGGTTGGTACGACGCATTGTTTGCAAATTCTAGAACTTTAAGTTAAAAGTTTGATTCAATTTGGTTTTGGGGTCGAATTCTTAGTTTCATTGTTGTTTTTCACGTTCCAAAAATTCGAGCGAGTCCGTATCATGAATGCAGACCTGCCAGTGCCTTTGGACGAGGTCCCGAGGGGCTCGGGTGAGTTTCGGATCCCTCGGAGTTAAATGTAAAACACCAGAATTTCTGTGTCTGGTTTCCTTCTATGCATTCGCGGTTGCTCTGCCGCATTCGCATAGAAGGATCTGGGCAGGGGTGAAAATTTTCCCTATGCGTTTGCATAGGTTCTCCGCGTTCGCACAGGTAGGGCATTGGGCCAGACCAGCTTAGCCCTTACTCAGTGTGTTCGCACCCTCCCCCCAGCCGCGTTCGCGTAGGTCTAGCCAAGCTAGCCTCCGCATTCGTGAAGACCTCTCCGCGTTCGCATAGAAGGCCTCATCAGGCCCTGGCCATTTGTTCATCGCGAACGCACTGCCCTTGATGCGTTCGCATAAAAGGGGTAGCTGGGCAGTGTGTTTTTATAACAGGATTTAATTCATTTCCTCATCTTCTTGTTCTTCCTTGGGGCGATTTTCAGCATTCAAGAGGGGAAAACGACCTAGTTATTGAAGATAAGTAAATTCTACCCTAATATTACTTTCATATATGGATTACAAGCAAAATTAACTACCTAATTAGTGAAAACTAAGGATTTGGGGTAGTAACCTAGGGCTTTTGAAAATGTAGAAAAATTACCCGTCAATTAGCTATGAAGTCAAGTAAAAATCACGTATTAATGATCCTTAGGCTATGGGTGAGTGTTTCCTTCGAGAATATTTGGAATCCGAGCATGCGGGCCCGGGGTTGGATTTTAAGATTTCTTCAAGAATGATGAATTTGACTAAGTAGTAGGAGAATTTCATGCTTTGAGTATACATTGATATATTTGTATAATATTTGGCTAGTTTCGATTTCGTGGGTGTCGAGTTTGGAGTTTCGGGCGCCTTCTTGACCCGGAGAGTAGGTTCGACGCGAGGTGAGCCTCCTTTCTAACCTTGTAAGAGGGAACTGTCCCCCTATGTGATGACCCAAAAGGTCATCCTATGTTAATTTATCAAAATTTGTGTTCTGAGGCCCCGAAAGCCTCTATTAATCTCACCTCGATATGCGTGCGTAGCCCGAACGTGTAGCCGGGAAGCCTTTATGTGAAAACTTGATGAAAATTTGAATTTCTAATAATTAATTGATTAAAATTGACTTGGGCCAACATTTTTGATAAACGGACCCGGACCCGTGATTTGACGGTCCCGGAGGGTCCGTAAGAAAATATGAAACTTGGCCGTGTGCCCGGAATCGAATTCCGAGGTCCCAAGTCCGAGAAATGAATTTTTAAAGAATTTTTTTTCTGAAAAATGTAATGGTTTTTGAAAATGATAATTAATGTGAAAACTGTGTTATCGGGACCGTATTATGGTTCCGGAGCCCGGAACAGGTTTAATATGTGTTATGTGAGTTATCTGTAAAATTTGGTGTAAAACAGACTTAATTTGACATGTTTCGGATCGAGATTGGAATATTTGAGCTTTATGAAGTTTTAAGAAAAATCTATGAATTTTGGAGTTTAATTCCTTGTTTTGATGATGTTTTGGTGATTTAAATACATGAATAAGTCCGTAGGATGATTTGGGAGTCGTGTGTGTTTTTGGTTTTGAACCCCGAGGGCTCGGGTGAGTTTCGGGTAGGTAACAGAGTGCTAAAGGTTAGAAAAATCTGGTGTTTTAAGCTGGTTGCTGGTGTCAGGTACATTGCTCTATGCGATCACATAGGTCCTTCTGCGATCGCATAGGCTTAATCGAGGGGGTAGTTTGGTTGCACTATGCGAACGCATAGTGTACCAGTGGACCTGGGTGGGGGCTGGGTGATCCTTCTCTGCGGTCGCACCTTTTACTCCGCGATCGCAGAGGTCTGTGGACTGGTCTTCTGCGACCGCAACCTTCCTCCTGCGGTCGCATAGTAGTAGGTCCTTAAGCTCTGCGATCGCAGCCCTTCTTCCGCGATCTCAGAGAACAAAATAGCCCAGTCATTTTAAAAGCCCCAAAACAGAAACATTACGGGATTTCTTCCATATTTAACCACTCTTCTTCTTCCCCACTTCCCTTAGGCGATTTTAGAAGACTTCCATCACCATAGCTCCATAGGTAAGTGATTCCAACTCCATTTTCTTCCATTTTCCTTCATAAAACACTAGAATCTAGGTCTAAAATCATGAATTAAGAGTAGAAATTAGGGGTTTTGGGTAGAGTTAGGGTTTATGGGATTTTGGGTAATTAAACCTCACTTTGGGTCGGATTTCAAAACAAATTGCATATTTGGGTTCGTGGGGGAATGGGTGATCAGGTTTTGGTCCGAACCTCGAGTTTGGACCAAGCGGGCCCGGGGTCGAATTTTGGTATTTTTGGAAGAATGTTGGGAAATAAATAATTAGGCTATGAGACTGAATAATTGAGTCATTATTGATGTTATTAAGTTAATTATGTCTAGATATTATCGTTTCGGAGTCTGATTCGAGAGGAAAGACAATGTTAGAGGCTTGACTTGCATTTTTGGACCCGACGTAAATGTCTCGCTTAACTTTTGTGAGGGAATAAGTATCGTATGCTATGTGCTAATGTGTTTATCATGTTCAATGCATAGGTGAGGTGACGAGTACCTATGCATTGTGTGTCAAGCATGCCCGTGAGTCCATTTTTGATGAATTTCTTGTTCTTACTTCCATATCCATTGTATTATGAATTTGTCTCTACTTGGAACTTGATTGTTGTTGAAAATCCTCGTTGATGAACTTGTGATGTAATGGTTCTATTGAGGACCCAACTGTAAAGGATATACTTCAAAAGGTTGGTTATAGCTTGCCGGGCAATTTGTTATGATAATGACTGATATTTTCCCCTTGCCGGGTGATCATGATTTGTGGTTCCACTATGCTGCATTCCTTGCCATTTTGATAATTGTCATTGCATTGGTGAGGAAAGAGTGTAAAGCACGAAGGGTGATGACGTGCCATGACTTACATTGATTACATTATATATTGCATAGTGAGGAAGAGAGTAAAAGCACGAAGGGTGATGTTGTGCCATGCTTTACATTGATTAAATCATATATTGCATAGTGAAGGTTGATGCCATGCCATGATTTACATTGATTACATCATATATTGCATAGTAAGGAAGAGAGTAAAAGTACGAAGGGTGATGCCGTGCCATGATTTATATTTAAAAGCACAAAGGGTGATGCCGTGCCATGATTTATATTTAAAAGCACGAAAGGTGATGCCGTGCCATGATTACATTGCCATACATGATACATTGCATCACGAGGAAGAGAGTAAAAGCACGAAGGGTGATGCCGTGCCATGATTCATGTTATCTTACATTGTACATTACATTGTGAGGAAGAGAGTAAAAGCACGAAGGGTGATACCGTGCCATTAATTACATTTCTGGCATTATATTTGTTTCATTAGCACATTTTTGATAAATTGCCTTCTTGTCTGCTCCTATTTGCTTAATTAACTGCTCTATCTCACTTGTTACCCTATTATCTGCTCCCGTATCCCCCTACGTGTCTGTTTATCTCTTGCTTTGTTTTCCACGATATATGTTGTAGAATAGGACAGGTTAACGTTTGTTGTCAAGTCTAGCCTCGTCACTACTTCTGCCGAGGTTAGGCTCAGCACTTACTCAGTACTTGGGGTCGGTTGTACTGATGCTACACTGCACATCTTATTGTTGTGCAGATCCCGCACCCGGACCCAGTGGACGTTGTTGAGGGAGTCTCCTTCAGTCCACCCAGAGGCTTTAAGGTATACCCGCTGGCGTTCGTGGGCCTTGGCGTTTCTCCTATCCCTAGTTCTTTATTTCTGTCTTGTATCTCCTCTAGTTTTCAGAGACAGTCATGTATTTCCTTTCAGACTTTGTATTTAGCACTCCTATAGACAGTTCGTGAGTTTGTGACTCCAGGTTTTGGGGAATTATTGCGACGTTGTATTATGTTATCTTTACTTAGCTTGGGATTTATCTACTATTGCTGTTAAAAATTGTAATGTGTTTTTAGTTAATTATGTTAATTCAGTGTTATCATGTTAGTTTAACTGTACACGTTGGCTTGTCTAGCGGGTTCAACGTTAGACGCCATCACTGCCCGAAGTGGGATTTCGGGTCGTGACAAGTTGGTATTAGAGCTCTAGGTTGCTTAGGTCTCACAACTCATGGACAACTTGGTAGAATCTGAGGGATCGATACAGAGACGCCTGTATTTATCCCCCAGAGGCTGCAAAGTTAGGATGACTCCACATTTCTTTTCATATCTGTCGTGCGATATAAATTCTGAGTACTGATTGAATTTCTATTCTGTTCTCTCGCAGATGGCGAGGACGCGTCTTCCCTTGGTTCCGCTCAGCAGTCCGACACTCCCGCTACAACTCCTACAAGGGGTCGAGGTCGAGGACGAGGCCGTGCTAGAGGCCGAGGCTGGGGCCGGGCTCAGCCTAGAGCAGCAGCCCCAGTGGAGGACCCTCAGGTCGAGTCTGACGAGGAGGTCCCAGTTTCGGAAGTCCCTGTTGGACCAGCTCAGGTCCCAGAGGGGTTCATAGCTATCCTAGTGCTTCAGGACACTCTTGTCCGTCTAGTCGGACTCATGGAGAGTGTAGCAGGCGGATCGTCTTCCTAATGCACCAGCCGTCTCTCAGGCTGGGAGAGGTACCCAGAATCCTGCCACTCGCACACCAGAGCAGCTAGCTCCATAATTTCAGACTCCGACACCTCAGGCAGCCGGAGTAGCTCAGCCGGGTATTACAGCACCGGTAGCTGAGGGAGCAGCTATGTCAGCGGATGCTTTGTGGAGACTGGACAGGTTCACTAAGTTATTTACTACTACTTTTACTGGGGTTCCATCAGAGGACCCCCAGGACTATTTGGACAACTGCCATGAGGTTCTTTAGAACATGGGCAAAGTGGAGTCCAACAGAGTTGACTTCGCTACTTTTCGGTTATCTGGTGCAACCAAGAGTTGGTGGAGAGACTATTGCTTAGCTAGACCAGCTGGGTCTGCACCCTTGACTTGGACTCATTTCTCAGAGGTATTCTTGGAGAAGTTCCTTCCCATTACTTTGAGAGAGGATCTCCGGAGGCAGTTTGAGCGTCTCCGGCAGGGATCTATGACAGTCACTCATTACGAGACTAGGTTCATTACTCTGGCCCGACATGCTCTTATGATACTTCCCACTGATCGGGAGAGGGTTTGGAGGGTTATTGAGGGATTGGCCCAGCCTATCAGACTTCAGATGGCTAGAGAGTCAGATACAGATATTTCCTTTCTGGATGAGGCCGATGTGACAGGAGGATTGAGATGATTTTATCACAGAGTGGAGGTCAGGGGGCTGACAAGAGACCCCGTCATTTTGGTAGATTCAGTGGAGCCTCATCTGGAGGCAGAGATTCTGTCGGCAGAGGTCATCGTCCCCGACCTTTTCAGTCAGCACTTCAGGTTTCTCATCGTGCTCTGCCAGCTCTTGTTAGTGCACCACCAGCACCTATCAGTGCGCAGCCACTTCAGAGTTATCAGGGTGGTTACCAGGGTCGTCAGGGACAGTTCTAGAGTCCCCAGCCATATCAGCAGAGGCCGTGTTATTTTTGTGGTGTTCCGGGGCACATTGCCAGGTTTTGTCCCCGAGCTTATAGTGGTCCTAGGTATCAGGGTTCCCGTGCCATGGTTCTCGCGTCAGGCGCACCCCCACCCCCTTAGCCAGCTAGGGGTGGCGGTCGGGGTGCCAGAGGTAGAGGTCAGGCTCATAGAGGTGGAGGACATGCCACGAGAGGTAGAGATCAGGCCGCAGTAGGTCGACCTAGAGATGATCAGGTTGGAGGGGCTCAGCCCTGGTGCTACGCTTTTCCTGTCAGGCCTGATGCTGAGGCTTCTAATGTAGTTATTACAGGTACGGTTTCGGTTTGCAGCCGAGAGGCTTTGGTGTTATTTGATCCGGGTTCTACATTCTCCTATGCGTCTTCATATTTTTCCCCTTATTTGAGTATGCCCCGTGATTCCTTGAGTACTGTTGTGCATGTGTCTATACCGGTGGGTGATTCTATAGTAGTAGATTGAGTCTACCTTGCTTTCTTAGTAATCATGGGTGGTCGGGAGACTCATGTTGATCTTTTGCTTCTGGATATGGTTGACTTCGATGTTATATTAGGGATGGATTGGTTAGCCCACTGTTATGCTATTCTGGGCTGTCATGCCAAGAAAGTGACCTTGGCTTTGCCAGGGATGCCTCGTTTGGAGTGGAAGGGAACTCCTAGTCATTCTTCTAGTAGAGTTATTTCTTATATGAAGGCTCGGCGCATGGTCAGGAAGGGTTGTTTGACCTATCTGGCCTATGTTCGTGATTCTAGCGCCGAGGTTCCTACCCTAGAGTCTGTGCCCGTGGTTCGTAAGTTTCCATAGGTTTTCCCTACTGACCTGCCGGGTATGCCACCCGATAGGGATATTGATTTTTGTATTGAGTTAGCTCAGGGCACCCAGCCTATTTCTACTCCGCCGTATCGTATGGCCCCGCCAGAGTTGAAGGAGTTTAAAGATCAGTTGCAGGATTTGTTGGATAAAGGCTTCATTAGGCCAAGTGTCTCTCCTTGGGGTGCTCCAGTATTGTTTGTCAAGAAGAAAGATGGCTCGATGAGGATGTGTATTGACTACCGGTAGTTGAATAAGGTTACTATTAAGAACAAGTATCCTTTGCCGAGGATTGATGATTTATTCGACCAGCTTCAGGGTGCTTCAGTGTTTTCCAAGATTGACTTGAGATCTGGTTACCATTAGCTGAGGGTCCGATGTCCCTAAGACAGCTTTCGCACTCGTTATGGGTATTATGAGTTCTTGGTGATGTCATTTGGGCTGACGAATGCCCCCGCTGCTTTTATGGAGTTGATGCACCGAGTGTTCAGGCCTTACTTAGCCTCATTTATGATCTTTTTCATTGATGATATATTGATATACTCTCGTAGCCGAGAGGAGCATGAGTAGCACCTTAGAGTCGTCCTCCAGAATTTGAGGGATAGTCAATTTTATGCGAAATTTTCCAAGTGTGAGTTCTGGTTGAGTTCAGTTGCATTTCTAGGCCATGTGGTATCGTCAGAGGGTGTTCAAGTGGATCCCAAGAAGATTTTAGCAGTCAGAGATTGTCCTAGACCCACCTCAGCTACAGAGATCCAGAGTTTCTTGGGCTTAGCAGGTTATTATCGCCGTTTGTGGAGAGCTTTTCATCCATTGCAGCCTCGATGACCAGGTTAATTCAGAAGAGTGCCCAATTCAGGTGGTCTGATGAGTGTGAGGCGAGCTTTCAGAAGCTCAAGACAGCCTTGACCATGGTGCCAATGTTAGTTTTGCCCACAGCTTCAGGATCGTATACCGTGTATTGTGATGCTTCACGGGTTGGGCTTGGTGCAGTATTGATGCAGGATGGCAAGGTTATCGCCTCTGCTTCTCGTCAGTTGAAGGTCCATGAGAAGATCTATCCAGTTCATGACTTGGAGTTAGTAGCTATTGTGCATGCCTTGAAGATTTGGAGGCATTGTCCTTATGGTTTGCCATGTGAGGTATTCACTGATCACAAGAGTTTGCAACATTTGTTCAAGCAAAAAGAGTTGAACATGAGGCAGAGGAGGTGGTTAGAGTTGTTGAAGGACTATGATATCACTATTCTTTATCATCCGGGGAAGGCCAATGTGGTGGCCGATGCTTTGAGCTGGAAGTCAGCCAGTATGGATAGTCTTGCCTATTTATCAGTCGGAGAGCGACCTCTAGCGTTGGATGTTCAGGCTTTAGCCAACCGATTCGTGTGATTGGAGGTTTCAGAGACTGGCAGTGTTTTGGCCCATACCGTGGATCGTTCTTCATTGTATGGTCGTATCCGGGCCAGGCAGTATGATGATCGTCATTTATGTGTTCTCAGAGATAGGGTCAGGCTCAGAGATGCCAAGCAGGTTACGGTTGATGCTGGGGGAGTTTTGAGTTATTTTTGTACCCGATGTCGATGGCATTCATGAGTTGATACTACAGGAGGCCCAAAGTTCCCAGTATTCCATTCATACGGGCGCTGCAAAGATGTACCAGGACTTGCGGCAGCATTATTGGTGGCGTAGAATGAAGAAGGATATTATAGCTTATGTAGCTCGGTGCTTGAATTGTCAGCAGGTTAAGTATGAGCACCAGAGACCCGGTGGTTTGATGCAGCAGATTCAGCTTCCCGAGTGGAAGTGGGAGCGTATCATGATGAATTTTGTAGTTGGGCTTCCCCGGACTCAGAGGATGGTTGATGCAGTATGGGTTGTTGTGGATAGGCGGACCAAGTCAACACATTTCTTTCCTGTGTCGGTTTCATATTCAGCGGAGAAGTTGGCAAAGATCTATATGAGAGAGATTGTCAGATTGCATGGGGTGCCCATATCTATTATATCAGACTGAGGTACTCAGTTTACCTCCCATTTCTGGAGAGTATTTCAGCAAGAGTTGGGCACACATATTGAGTTGAGCACATCATTTCATCCTCAGATGGACGGACAGTCCGAGCGTACCATTCGGATTTTGGAGGATATGTTGCGAGCTTGTGTCATTGACTTTGGTGGATCATGGGATCCGTTCTTGCCTTTAGCAGAGTATGCCTACAACAACAACTATCAGTCGAGCATTCAGATGGCTCCGTATGAGGCGTTGTATGGTAGGCGGTGTCTGTCTCCGGTCAGATGGTTTGAGCCAGGAGAGGCTAGATTGTTGGGTTCTGAGTTAGTCCAGGATGCCTTGGACAAGGTGAAGATCATTCAAGATAGACTTCGTACAGTTCAGTCCAGGCAAAAGAGTTATGTGGATCGCAGAGTTTGAGATTTGGCTTTCATGATAGGAGACCAGGTGTTTCTTTGAGTGTCGCCTATGAAGGGCATGAAGAGATTCGGAAATAAGGGCAAGTTGAGCCCTAGGTACATTGGTCCATTTGAGATTTTGGACAAGGTAGGAGAGGTGGCCTTACAGACTTGCCTTGCCACCGCATTTATCAGCCGTGCATCCAGTGTTTCATTTATCAATGCTCCGGAGGTATATTGCAGACCCATCTCATGTTCTTGACTTCAGCGGTGTCCAGTTGGACAAGGATTTGATTTATGGGGAGGAGCCGGTAGCCATACTAGCTCAGCAGGTTCGTCAATTGAGATCGAAGAGTTATCCATCAATTCGTGTTCAATGGAGAGGTCAGCCTGCCGAGGCAGCGACTTGGGAGTCCGAGTCCGATATGAGGAGCCATTATCCCCATCTTTTCTCAGACTCAAGTACTTTTCTATGTCCGTTCGAGGACGAAGGGTTGTTTTAGAGGTGGAGAATGTGATGACCCAAAAGGTCATATGGTGAGGACTCGTGCTACCGATCATGGTGATCAGACACCAGCAGGACCAACTGGAGGTCGAGGCCATGGTAGAGGGAGGGGTGCAGCCCGCTCAGCAGCTGGGGCAGTACCTGTGGAACCTCTCACTGCTCAGGATCAGGTCCCTGTAGTTGAGATCCCAGCGGGAGAGGCTCAGGCACCAGCAGTGTCCATTGTGATTCCGGGTCTTCAGGAGACCCTTGCTCAGATTCTGACTGTGTGCACCAGTCTTGCACAGGCAGTCGCCATGTCTACTACTGCCGCTACTTCTCAGGCCGGGGGAAGCACTCAGACTCCAGCTGCTCGGACACCTGAACAGGTTACTCAGGGGCTTCAGACACCGAGGACAGTTCCAGTCCATCCGATTGCCCCAGCCCAAGATTTTGTGGTCCCAACTTTGGCAGATGACGAGCAGTGCAAGTTAGAGAGGTTTAGTAGACTCCAGCCTCCGATTTTTAGTGGTATTGAGGGCGAGGACGCCCAAGGCTTTTTGGACAAGTGTCAAAGGATCCTTCGCACAACAGGGATACTGGAGGCTAGTTGGGTCCCATTTACTACCTACTAGTTCGCAGGAGCTGCATTCGCTTGTTGGGAGTCCTTACCTGGCGTCAGTTCTCCATTCTTTTCCTGGAGAAGTATATACTGCAGTTACGCAGGGAGGAGCTGCGCAGGGATTTCGAGTAGTTGCGCCAGGAGGACATGACGCAGTATGAGATGAGATTCTCCGAGTTGGCCCGTCATGCTATCTGTCTAGTTCCCACGGATAGGGAGAGAATCAAGAGGTTCGTTGATGGCCTCACTTATCAGCTTCGGATTTTTCTGATTCGGGAGAGGGTATCTGGTGCTTCTTTTGAGGAGGTGGTTGACATTACCAGAGAGATTGAGTCGGTTTGCCGCCAGGAGCGGATCGAGAGGGAGGCAACAGGTCTCGAGGATCTGGGAGTTTTGGTGGGGTTCCTTCAGGGGGAAGCCTCAGCCCGACAGAGGCCGACCATTCAAGCAAGCTCAGCCAGGTCGCTCAGGTTATCGTGGTGGATCAGTTGGTCATGATCCTCATAGTTCGCATAAGGTGAACCTATCTTTCAGTGCCCTGTCAGCTCAGAATTCATCTTGGACACCATCGATTCAGAGTTCATCTATGCCTGGTTCTTCCAGTGGTTAACCTGGTGCTAGAGGTTTCCTTCAGTCCCCAACGCCAATCTCTGAGAGAGGTTGCTTTGAGTGTGGAGATGTGGGCTATATTAAGAGGTTTTGTCCTCGTCTTGTGAGAGGTACTCATCAGCAGAAGAGTCAGCCCGCGATTTAAGACTCAGTAGCTGCACCGCCTTCCCAGGTATCTAGAGGTGGGGGTCAGGCAGGTAGGGGTCGCCCTAGAGGGGGAGGTCGATCTGGTGGTGATCAGGCCCAATTTTATGCATTTTCAGCCAGATCAGATAGGATGGCTTCTGATGCCGTGATCCCAGGTATTGTTTCAGTTTGTCACGAGAAGCTTCCGTTTTTAATTGATTCCGATTTTTCATATTCACATGTTCATCATATTTTAGCCCATTCTCTGGATACTCCCCGTGAATCTTTTGATACATCTGTTCATGTACTCACCCTCTTGGGTGATGTTGTTGTTACGGACCGCCTGTGTCAATTGTGTGTGGTACCTATTGGGAGTCTGGAGACCCGGGTGGATGTGCCATTTTTGAGTATGGTCAGTTTCGATGTAGTTTGATCTGATAGATGATGATACTTTTAGGTATGACTTGATGTAGGTGTTTTGTACAGAATCAGATTATTTGACTCCGTAGAGCTAGTGTGAGGGTGTTAGTTAATGGTTATTGGGTTGATCTGTACTCCGGGATGATCTAAAGATTTCCCGTCCCTGCTTCGGGGAGCGGCAATTCATTGGTTTTAGGCACACATGGTGCGGTTCTGTTGTGGTCTTTAGAGGAGTTGATTAAGGTAAAGTAGTTGGGTATCATAGAGTTTTGACGTGTGAGTTGTGTCCTTTCAGATTTGTGTGATTTGGTTCAGGTGTATACGGTGTGTGGAGGCGTGATTCTAATCTTGTAGATAAATTTTGACGTGGAATTTGGGTTCGTTACTTCTGAGTTGGTGTACTCATGTTATCCCACGCACCTTGTGTGCAGATCCAAGTACACCGGGACCCGGTAGTAGATATTGAGCAGCTGTCAGAGTTTTCATTGGAGTTGTCAAGGTAACAGCTGGCGATCGTGACCTCGTCTTCGCTTTCTTATTCTACCTGTTGTTCTTTATTTTGAGACAATGTTGTCCATTTCTCCTTTTCTTTGCTTTATGTTATAGTAGCTCATGAATGAGTGACATCGAATCCGGGGTTGGAAATTTTAAATTTTTGTTTCAAATATTATTTTAAAACTTCAGACTCTTAGTATTATCAATAATTTCGTTTAAAAATTGTATTCTTAGTGTAAATTGAATTTAGCTTAGTTAAAAAGGGCGGCTTGCCTGGTTCCACGAGAGGCGCCATCACGATTCCGAAATTGGGTCATGACACACTACCCTCATAACACATAAATAGGCATGATTTTGTAGCTTTTCTGTGATCACTTTATCATCAATAGCTAAGTTCGGTGATCATTCTACTCGCTTTGGGTTTCTTACACATGCTAGACATAATCCCTATGGTAACTATACAATCTTCCCCCTTTACCAAAAGTGATTTTCTTTTCCATATCCAATGCTAACTATTCGAGTTTCATCTGGACTTACTGATGGTTTTCACATCACCTCTTAGACTAAAGGTCTTATACTTGTGGATCCTCCCTTTTTTTTGTTGGGATCTAAATAACTTTCCTTATTTTCTGCAATTCTTTGCACTCTTCGTCAATGACGACTACTCTTCAAACTTACTTCAGAGTTAGAAACTAAATTATTCACATAACGGAAAGCTAATGTATTCACAACTATCATACACATCTTAATAATTTAACTCTGCTCACTGTCAATCTTGGAGAAACCACATTTCGATAATTCCTAACGGCTATTCTTCTATAGTTTGCTCTCTTATTGCTAGCTGATTGTTTTTCCCACTATCACTGTACTTCGGATTTAACTTGAACTCTTTGGGTTCTAACACACGTTCGGTATTTCAAATTGTCATCCACTCACTAGAGTTAACCTGGCTAAATAAATCAAACTGTACCTCTACTGGCTCTGCTGGAAGTGCTAATTCACTGTATCTACTCAAAACTTACTTACTATCCTTTTTCTAAGTGCCTGCTAGCATCTTACTTTCTCGTCTTGCTTTGAATATCTAAGGTGAAGCATAAGGTTACTCCTAACTTCTCTCATCATCTGACCGTATTCTTTTCCGCACTCTATCATTATTTTTGAACTATGTCCATGGATCACATTTAGGGAAATTTCATCTGTCTTAAACAAAATTAGAATATCTAACCCCAAATTTTCTATACACTTCAAAATCATTTCCGACCATAAACATCTGTAGTAAACACCTAGTCACATAATCTAAGGGGGAACTGTCTTATCTTTTATCTCACAGTAATAGCGGCTTCTTAAAATAGTTCACTAATGTGGTACTTCCTAATTCTTATTTGAATAAATCTAAACAACTAAAAATCATTCCTTGAAATTCAATATCGGCTGATCTTGGTTCTCATTTTGTACATCATGTCTTCTTAGTGATATACCTGAGTTGTGCGAAATGACATCTTTGATAACAACAAACGTTTCTGACTCCTAGGTATTTTACCCATAGGCTCTTTTCTGTCCAAAACAATAGAGATCAATGTTAGCGTCTGACATCTGAACTATCATCATCCAACTTGTGGCTCAATTTCAAAGAATTAAAAGAAATTGTTCTATGAGGTAAAACACATACGATTACCATACATAAACTTATTCTTCAGAGAATACCATTATCTGATTAATCACTTCCTACGCCATCCGGTGAGTCTTGGTCTTAATCCAAACCTAAAATATGCGAAGGTTTCGCTATAATCACTGTTACTTATATTTTCTTTGAGAACCCATGTGCACCACTGTATACTCAGAAGTCACCAGAAATTTTGATACACTGAAAATTGGATATTTGGTAACAGAAAAACTGATAACTGGCATCCTGAATAACCATAAACTTGCTAACTGAAAGATTGTATAACTGGTAATTGAGGTAAAGTGATAACCATAGAACATAATAACTGCTTTTGTACTTTCTAGTAAGATTACGCTCTAATATGAACTACTATCCATTGTATCCCACTTCCAACATCTTCTCAAGTCACATTTGTTACTAACATGTAATCCATAATAATTCCCCAATGGGGAAATCATCCTATCTAGAACCTTGAATTTTTTTTTTGCTCATTGCTTGGGTATTCGATACGTATGGAATTCGATAGGAACAGAAGGTTAAATGTTTCTCTAAGCTTCATGGCACGGTCTAAAGTAGAAAGAAGTGAGACAATCCTGGATGTCTTGGTAGTTAACCATTTATATGAGTGGCCGGCACACACATATAAAGCAAACTCCACTGGACACACCTTCATAGACTCCCTAGGACTCTTGAACCTAGGGCTCTGATACCAAGATTTGTCACGCCCCAAACCTGGGCCAGGATGTAACATGGCACCCGATGCCTGACTACATGCGACTGAGTGAACCAACTGGCTGGCTGAATCAACATGTGATATCACATCATACTAAATGCGGAAGATAAACTAACACGTGCTTATATACTAAAAGTCTGGATGATATAAATCAAAGTGTGGAAATACTAATACAATTCTGAAACATATTTATAGCCAACATAGCTTAATATGAAAAGCCTATGACTCTGTCTAACTATTACACTAGTCTATGAAGCTTCTAATGAAATACTGAAAAACACTGACTATCTAAGAATACTGAAGACTGTAAGGTAATGATAGTTCCCCAAACGAACTGAGAATCACCAAATAGTTGGTACGAGATCCTAGCGCTCTGAATCGTTAACCTGTAAATCATTACTTGCATGGTGAGATGCAGGCCCCGGGCAAAAGGAACATCAGTACATTTGAATTGCACTGGAATGTAAAGCAACTGAAAGAAAGAATTATAAATGATGAAACTGAAACTAAGCTGATAACTGAAATGATAACTAATAACTGATAACTGAACTAATAAGTGATAAATGAACTGAACAAAAGGAAGTAAGGATATGAATACTCCCTTTTCTGAAAGATAAACCAACTGTTTATCTAAATAAATAAACTACAGCCTCAGGCCCAATATATATATATATATACATAAATATATATGTGCACAACTGCGACCTCAGGCCCAAGTATACGTATACATAACTGCGGCCTCAGGCCCAAAATGCATAAAGCATAAACTGTAGCCTCGGGCCCAAATATAGGTGTTCAAATTCAGGAATTTAAAATCAGAACTGAGAATCATACTACAATACATAACACTGAAATGCTGAATCACACTGAGTTACATAGTACTGAAATATTGAATAAGACTAGACTGAGACATGTATTATTGAACCGATTATGAACACTGAAACTTCAACTGTTTATGAAATGCTGAGTAAGTTGTACTGAGACTCAAGGATATCAAAGCCAAGTCTATATTGAATACGAACTGAGCTCACAACGTTCAGAATAAAAGTCATGAACGAGTTATGAAGCTAGAGAATAGAAGTTCTGCAACTATTCAGGGAACTAGGCTTAACTATATTTTTGAGGCAATTAGTAATGTCGTAAAAGAAATGTATTGTAGGGAGAATCAATAACATTCCCAAATATATAGAGTTATCCTCACATACCTTAACTTCCTGCTCTTGAGCGTAATACAACCTTTGCCAATCCTTTAAACTTTAATCTATATCAATACAAGTCAAAGGGATATCATATTAGCAATAGTACTCATGTTTTGGTCCCTAAGGCATTTTATCAAACACTCGGTGGAATAAAGTTTCATAGCCTTATTAATGGTGTCTACACCTAATAACCATCCTCTTACTCCTAGATAAATTCTAATGTCTCAAATGGCTATAATCAATACCATTCTTTATCAGCCATAAGGTAAACAACACTCTTAACCCAAAAATCAACAATCAACAGCCCAAACCTATAGCCTTTCATCTTTTCTATCAAACCTATCAACACATAACTCATGAACTAGAGTCTATAATCATTATCCAATGTTGGAATCAATTAGAGGGTGAAGACATTACCTTTTTGAAGTTCAATCCCCTTGAATTCGAGTTCTAGGGTTCCTTCTCTGAACAATGATGTCCCAATCGAATATCTAATGATTTGGAGGGTTTACCCATGTTAATAAGATTTTGGAAAATTGAAATAAACTTAGAACCACCGTTAGAACTTACTTTGGATGGTGGAGGGACCCTTAAGGAGTTAAGTTTTGAGAGCTTTCCTTTCTAGAGCAAGTTTTTATGTTTTGGGGTTGTGAGGGGAACAAAATAGGGTTAAACAATGACCTCCCAGGTTGGCCACCGCACCCTAGAAGGCCTGACTGCGGTCCCGACCATGGAAAACAGCTGGAGCACTGTCTCACAACCGCAGTCGCGGTGGAACGCGGCCGAACGTGGTGGATAGGCACTGTTCTGTAATTTGGAAATAACGTTTTGCACAGAGCTCTGTTTGGTCTCCACAATATGTCGTTGGAAAGATATTTAAAGGTCTACAACTTCCATGCTTTGATTTTTCCCAAATTCATTACACAATTCCACCAAAACCTGCTGGAAGACGGACCTTCTGCAAACTTAGTCGATTTTGTCGAATCTTAGGCACCTCACTTTCCATCATGATTTTGAAACAACTATTTTCACCCATACTCATCCCGATTGGACTTCATATGTCTAAGATATAACCTTACTACTCATTAACACATTCATATCTAAGCTAAATTTACGGGGTGTTACACTTTATTATAACGATATAAATTATTTTTTCACAAGAAATAAGGTTATCTTTTTTACCATTTTAAGAATTAAGTGTACGAAAATTTGTACTCTTTATATGAGATTAGGAAAATTATAAGTTTAAAAAATATATGTATTTTTACAAGGATGTTTTATTGAAATAATAGTGTATGTGTTAATTTTATATGATACCACATGACCATTATAGTAAAGTGTAACGACCCGACCGGTCATTTTGAGCTCTAGCGTGTCGTTCAATGGTCTGAGGCCGTGAGCAGTTCCATTCAGGTATTATGACTTGTAGGTGTGGTCGGAATTGAATTTCATAAAGTTTAGAGTTGATTTGGAAAGAAAATTCTCATTTCAGAAGCCCTAAGTTGGAAGAATCAACAAAGATTGGAATTTTGGGTAAACGACCTCCGAATTAGAAATTGAAGGTTCCAGCAGGTTCATATGATGATTTTGGAATTGTGTGTATGTTCGGATCGTGTTTTGAATAACCCGGGAGCATTTCGGCATATATTGTGGAAGTCAGCATTTTTGAAGAATTTCCTAAGTTTGGCTTGAAGCGCATTTCAGTGATGTTGATGTTCGTTTGGGATTTCGAGTTTGGAAATAGCTTCGTATGGAGATTTTGGAGTTGGGAGCGTGATCGGAAGTGAATTTGGATGTCCGTAGGTCATTTTGAAGTCATTTGGCTAAAGATAGAAATTTGAAAGTTTTTGAGAAATCTGACCGGAAGTGGATGTTTTGATATCAAGGTCGGAATGTGATTCCGGAAGTTGGAGCAGGTCCATAATGTCAAATATGACTTGTATGCAGAATTTGGGGTCAATCGGACGTGATTTAATAGGTTTCGCCATCGGATGCAGAAGTTGGAAATTTCTAAGTTCATAAAGTTGGGATTTGGGTGCGATTCGTGGTTTCGATGTTGTTTGATGTGATTTGAGGCCTCGAGCAAGTCCGCATTATGTTTTGAAGCAGGTTGGTATAATTGGACGGGGTCCCAGGGGCCTCGGGTGGATTTTGGGTGGTGAACGGATCATGTTAGGGAGTTTGAAGAAGGCTGAGGTTGTTGTCATCTGGTGTGACCGCACCTGCAAGGATTTGGCCGCAGGTGCGGCTATGGCACCGCATGTGTGAAGAATGGATGGTCTGGCTGGGAGCGCAGGTGAGATGGCATTTCCGCACCTACGAAAACACAGATGCAGACAGTGGGCACGGATGCGATTATTGGGTTAGAGTTGAGGCAGCCGCAGGTGTGGGAGGTTGGTCGCACCTGCGGGAGCGCAGGTGCGGTGGTAGGACAACATGTGCGGAATCGAGGCTGGGTAGAATGTTTTTAAGCCGTGAATTATTGGCTTCAAAGAGAGGATTTCTTCAAGCAACGCCAAGGTAAGTAACCCCTTCATGTTTCTAAGTTAAATACAAGATTATATGCATGGATTAGGCATGGAAATTGATTGGAAATTTGGAGAATCTTAAAGAAACCTAGAAAATGGAAATTTGGATTTTTAGCCACGAATTGAGCATGAATATTTGAGTAACTGTATATTTGAGTTAGTAAGGCTATGGGTAGAATATATCTTCGAGAAATTTCGGATTTCGGGCATGTGGGCCCGAGGTCATTTTGGTCATTTCACTAACCAAGGTTGGGAAATTATATAATTTGGAATTGTTGCAAATATTAGAGTATATTTTCATTGGGTTGTCGTTGTTTGGATAGTTTTGGGGCGTTGTGCGTCCGTTTGGAGTCATCGGAAGGGCTTGGAGGTCGGTTATGGAATTCCAGAGCGAGGTAAGTCTCCTTTCTAACTTTGTGAGGGGGAATTGTCCCCCTAGGTGAATTAATTAAGTATATGCTATTATCTTCGGGGGATATGTACGCACGAGGTGACGAGAGTCCGTGCATAGCTACTATTATGCCATGTCGGGGTAGTCTAGGACCCACTAGCATGCCTTACGTGTTGTACCTGTAATCCTGCATGTAATATTAAACTGCTAATATAATCGAAATCGTAATTGAATATCTAAAAGAAGACTAGAGTTCATTTTGATTAATCATCTAGAAAGATAGTTGAATCCTCTGTGGATAATTGTATACCTGGTAGGGTTATATTGTGGAATATCATTAAACATGACAAATGAGTTTAACGAAGATTTAAAAATTATGTTTTATGTTCCTTTAAGAAGGATTTTACCACTTTCCTGAGAAAAAACTGCTTTCTTGATAAAAATACGGATTTATTATGTGGATATGTGTATATATGAGCACCTGAATCGCATGTATGATTCGCGAGAAGGCTAGCCTTATTATTTGTATGTATAACCATGTCGCATGATCGATTTGCGAGCGGGGCAGATAGATGCATCTATGGTTCGAGTCGTTCGACCCTCGGCAGTGCATAGTTTATTATTATTGGTCCGCGCCATTCGACCCTCGGCATTGCTTACGCATGATATTTACTGTGTAGTTGCTATGATTTGTGCCTGATTACTGGCCTGGAATTTTAAGTTGTCAACTGAAATGACAGAGATTTAAAGTTATTAAAGATTTTTGGAAGAAGTTGTTCCTTCCCGTTGATTAAACTGTTATTTGATTAAACCACCCATGTTGATTAATTGTTATTAATACGACAAAGATATAAAGTGTTAAACGAGAACGGAGTTGATAATATTATCCCTGTTTTTAATAAATTGCCTATGATAATCATGCTTAGTTTCGCACTTAAATATTCTAAATTGACCTTTAGCAAGTGTCTAATTTGACCCCTCGTCACTACCTCTCTGAGGTTAGGCGGGCGACTTACTGAATACACGTTTTTGTACTCATGCTACACTTGTTGTGAATTTTTATTGCACAAGTACTTTCATCGCAATGTGGAGGATTCGGGGACTTAGGTGAGCTGCATCATCCGAAGGCGATCTGCAGCTGACAGAGTCTCCCTCGTTATGTATTTGTTTTCATTTTAAATTTCCTAGTCCAATTTGTATTTCGGACAGGCTTAGTAATGATTGTATAAATTCCTAGAAATAGCTCATGTACTTGTGACACCGGGTTCTAGGAGATGTTGGGATATGTTGGGATATATTTGCTAAAGTGTAGTATTCAAACCATTGTTTTACTTAACAGATTTTATTTGGTTAATATGTAGTAAAGTGAAAGGAAATATTTTTTTTCCATAAATGTTAAAACTGAAAATTTATTTCAATTAATTAATGATTGGCTTACCTGACAATGACGTCCGGCGCCATCACGACCTTAGGCATTTTGGGTCGTGACAACATGGTATCAGAGCTCTAGGTTCCCTTATGTCTCACGAGTCATGAGCAACTCTAGTAGAGTCTTGCGGATCGGTACAGAGATGTCTGTACTTATCTTCGAGAGGCTACTGGGCTGTTAGGAGTACTTCCCTTCTTGATTCCTCATCGTGCGATTTGATTCCTTTGAGGCTTATGCCTATGTTTATTCCTACTCAATCTTATGCGTCGCAAAGCGCTCGCTATGAATCAGGAAATTTGAGGAATTGAAATGGTGCTATGGATGTAATTCGAGATGTTTCCATGTGTAATTGGTTGGGGTTGTTGTTATGGCCCTGCAAAAGAATAATATGTTGTTTCAGCTCAGTAGCTGTGTTTCTGAGAGCTTTAAGGCTATGCTCAGGTAGTGATGATGCTTGCGATTGGTTATCGTGTGATGTCGATATGATGATAGAATGCTTGCCTGTATGTTTAGGGTGATGAATGGTTTGAAGGGCGGTCTTCTCAGAGTGTGATTTCGAGATTTCGGTATTTTAGTTCCAGCAGAGGAAAGGAATTTGGATTATGAAAGGCCCGGTTGGGTTGATAAAGTAGTAAGACTTGGTGTCTTCAAGTGAGGTGGGATATGCACCTGTGACGTGAAGTCATCGTCATTGATCGAATGGAATGCATTAAGTTTGTCAGTGCTATGGTTTCTTCGGTTGCGTGGGGTCAGAGTATTGAGGAATGCGGTTGACAGAGGCCATGAGGTGCGGTGGTTCAGTACCGGATAAGTGTTGATAATGAAGGCTGCTAGAGAAAGATGATCTTCAGAGAGCTTGAAGTCATGGTGATCTGTTGGTTTAAGAGCTACAGAGAATGATCCTGAAGTGAGGCTAGGCGGTGGTTCCATTTTAGGAGGCCAGGTGTAAGAAGCGGAAGTCGAGCAGTCACAAAGTGGGGGAGAGACAACATAGCTTGGAATTTGAAGATATTGTCACGTATTTAATGGATGTCCATGAGGAGCGGACAGACTAGTAAAGTTGGTAAATGAAGCAGGGCGTAAGATGGGGTATTGAAGTCGCAGAGAGCGTGCATTTCAACGTCGTTGGAAGGTGTTCGCGGGTGATTCCCACATGTGGGTTATCTCTTGTGAATAAGTTAGCGATGGCATGGTTGGCAAGTCTCTGTGAGGGGTTCTAGTGGCACTCGGTAGGAGGCAGAATGTGTGAATGATGCTAGAGAATTTGAGTATTTAGGGAGTGCTAGCAAGAGAATTTTGAAGCATTTGACGGATTGGTTGAGCAAAATCGCATTATCAAAGGAGAAAGGGATCTCGGCAGGGTCTAGAGTGGTGCAAGGAGTAGCTTCGGGCTAAGTAGGGGAGTCCCACCATCTACAGTTGGGTTGTAGTGTTGTCTTCTCATAGGGTTGCGGATTGTCGGTGTGTTGGCAAGTTATTTCAGCTAAGGAAAAGGAGTAAAATATTGACTGTGCATGGGATTTGATGAATATGTGCAAAAGTTGGCCTGTCGAACTAGGGTTAGGCTTTGGAAGATTCAGAATTTATGCTAAAGGAATAGGTGAGTTGTCAGGGTAGTGACCCAGTCACGGGCTTCAAGGAAAAGGGTGTTCATGTGCTAGAGAGCCTAGGAGTTGATTGTATCCTGGGCCAGTCAGAGTGGGTGACTCTCAATAGTGGTCCTAGTGAGTTCAAAAGTTAAGAATGCGGCGTTTAAGGATTTCATGCAGCAGTATGATCGAGAATCGAGCTTTTGCAGAGTAATTTCTGAGAAAAAAGAAGATGGCTGGAATGTTCTATGGTATGTTTCAGTGTGCATGATGGTATTGGAGGAGTGAGAGAAATAAACTCCTGATTGTAGAAAGATTATCAGGAGGGTATGAGACGGGTTGCGGGATTTAGGGAGCATAGTCTCGTGAATCAAGGTCACTCGGGATGAGTGAGGGTTGAGTCTGTTATGAGTGGAAGGAAATTGCTATTATTCGTGAAGCAATTGAAGATGATTAAAAGAAGATAGATTGATTAGCCATGGTTGAAATGGCACGTTTGCAACAGTGGTCAATTCCTTCGGTTTGATTAAGTTATGCATGTGGTTTGTGCCAGTGTGTGCAGGGCTTGTCGGCCATCATAATGGATTTCATGTGGGAGCATTCAAGTATTATAACCTGTCAGGTGTAGGCGGATCCCGGAAGGGTTATGGTGGTATAGACTACTACTTAAGGATTTGTATGTTGGGTGATTGTGGGAATTCACTCGTGTGTTGTGATGGTTCTCTTGAATTGAGTTAAGTAAAAGGTTTTTATATGATGAAGTGCTCACCCTATTGGTGGTTCAGAAGTTATTATGGAATTCTTACGCTACCTCATATTGGCATGTTAGGTGAGGTAAGTTGTATGTAACTGGGAGTAAGAATCGATATTGCGGTTCGGTGTTAATAAGGATGTCATGAGCTCGGAAGAGCAAGAAAAAGTGATTTGAAAGTTCAGAATAAGCTGGTGTTATCTTCAGTGTCACCTGAGATTGATATTCGATGGAAGAGGCTTTGTACCCTGGTTATGGGTTCTTGATTTGTCTTACAGCGTAGTATGGCCAGTGGTGGATGTGCAGACTTGCTACCTTGTGTGGAAGGTCGTGGAAGCGTTACCGCGAAAAGATTGTATAAAGTGTGACATGTAGTCACTTGATGGATTGAAGATTTGGACTGAGTATAAAGAAGTGCAATATTGTTTATTTGAGAATCTATGCCTGGAGGGCGTTCAGTTAAGTTGATTATGGATTATGGGGTGTTTGTCTCGGTAATAATGGTTGTTCTCGTGTATTATGAGAGAAAGTGGGTTAATATGGACCCAGGTAAAAGCTATTAGCTTAGTTTGGTGCGAGAAAGGTAGACTCGATGTTCGTGGATGGATCTAAATATGATTATGGGCTCCGTATGAGCCAGGCATGCTCATTTCAGTAGAGCGCCTTTTCATGGAAAGGTATTAGAACAATGGATGTTGTTCCGTCTTCGTCAAATTCATGTGTTATTATGATTTTGCCGTGTGAGTTGAACGGCTTGATAATTTCCTATGTGTTGAGGTCCCGCGTAGTGAGGGATGTTATGTGAGCAGGATAGATCTTGAGATCCAAAGTGTATGTATATATATCGCACCTCAGTTGTGCTTAAGTTTCGTAGCCTACGGCTTTATCAGTCTCCCAAGGATGGTATTATGCACCTAGTGTTCTTATGATCGATATTCAGTAGTTTGTAATAGTGAGCAAATCAGCTCCGTATATATATCTTCTTACGTAAAGTTTATGTGTGGATCGGGTGGCACGTCACCACAGGTATGTTATTCGGATCGGGTTGCACGCCGCAATAGTGTGATGATGAGTAAGGTTCCTATATTTTTTTTCTTGTGTTTTACTTCCTATTTTCTGATAAGAGTTCATATTAGTTGCGTGAGTTGAATAGTCCCTTCCTGTGTCGTTTCTTATTATCATGTTCGAGTTATGATCTATTGGCGCAATGTGGTATCATGTGAGGTTGTTGGTCATGTTTGGGGTTATTTGTTGTCTGAGTAGTTCATACTGGGTGAGACGAGATTTTCGGATCAAGGATCAGTGCGATAAGGTTATGTGAAGTGTATATTTAAGAACAAATACCATTATTCAGGTTCATAATGAGGTGATGATTCTAGTCAAGATAAGGCATTCAATGATTTGTTAAATCTGCAGTTGGGTATGAATTTCTACACATCTCCTCCGTTGTGGTGGTTAAGGGTGGCTAACGGGCCGGGCCCGGGCCAAACGGGCTAAGCGGGCCGGGCTAAGCGGGC
>MDKI01173011.1:0-28384 GCA_005239505.1 Nicotiana paniculata | reverse complement strand
GCCATTCAATTAACTACAACAAGAACATAGTTGAACAATTAGAGATTAATCAACCAATCAGAACTATAATAATAACACAATGAGTTCATCCCCCAACGGGTTCCACCAAAACCTTAGATTAAAATATTTAGCTACTCATAACAATGCTGAAAACAATAAAAGAATTCATAACAATGATCGAATTTGCAAGAGAAGAAGATGTAGATTGATGCCCAATTGCTATTCTTGCTTCTTGCCCTTGCCTTTTCTTATTCTAAACTTAAAACCTAGATAATCCGCTCCTTTGGACGAGTTGAACCTTTTATAGGTTAAGTGGATTGACCCTAAACTCTCGAATTTACCCTTCCCAATGTCTTATGCTCGTCGGAATTAGCGCGGGCGCGCTAGTCTCGCGCTATATCCCGCGCTAATAGGATTTTACACTGCCCGACAACTCACTAGACTAGTGTGGGCGCTCTAGTCTCGCGCTAATGCCCGCGCTAGTGGGGTTTCCTACTGTCTTGGCAAATTTCCAGCTTTCAAATCACTTCAGATTACCCCATGGTCTATTATTCCTCAATTTCCTTCGGATCACCGTCCTAAGTCCTCAATAGCTCATTATACTCCTGTGAAACACAAAAATCACCATTAGAGACAATTTAACATCATTTAACTCACTTAAGACCGTGAAACCTCATTATGTTAGAGTATATTTATATGCTAAACTACGTGAATTCAGCCCATTATGAACACCCCACACTTAATTCATTGCTAGACCTCGAGCAATCCACTATATCCTACAAGGTTTCTTTACATCAAACACTCCCCTATGGTGTCACACCACAAACGTTCTACAAGCAATGCACCTAGCAGTGTAACATCTATGCCTCACACAATGACTCTCACATGCCCTGCTATAATCTTACTTCCTCGAAATACTACGAGGAGGTCAAGACTTACCTCTTTTTCATGAATCATAGGCCCTCACTTCACACAGTTGAGAGTAGATACATAAAAGATAATATTCCGAAAACAGGAACTTTTAATTGAAAGAATTCACTCACTCTTGAAAAAAGAACATTCATATGCCACACAGATACGCCATAGGCTTGTACGTAATGTAATACTCCACTAATTGAGTTCATTCAGTCTAAGATCAATAGGTCTTTATTTGGTTGTAATGTAGGCTAAGGGACGGGTAGGATACATTTTGGGTATAGTGACTAACCTCCCTAAGCACTTTTAATACAATTACCTTCACAATCAGCCCATTTTCATGCTTGGCCAGAACCTTCACCCTGCTTCATTTCATAGTTACCCCATGCCACTAATTATCAAGGACTACATGAATTATTGTCCTCTTTCTTTCTTTTGTTATTTTTTTTAAGTGGCCTTCACTTTTGCATTTTTTTCTTCTATTTCCTTGATTCAAACCACCACTCCCCACTTTGACTTTTATATATCTGTTAACAATTCAAGTGTTCAAGTGCTTGTGGGAAGTATCAGTTTCAAACAAACAAGTTATTCAAACAATTGGTTATGGTTTATAATGTGGTTTTCAAAGAAACAGGCTTATAAGCTCAAAGGGGTTGACTATGGTTAATTACATTCAGGTAGGTATGTATTGGTGTCTGGCTTAACAAAGAAATGCCTATATCTCTTCTAAGACTAAACAAACTTGTATTTCGATTTGTACACACACGGGGCAAGTTCTAGGTACCAAATACGGACATAGAATATATGCAAAATACCTCACACACACATGGAACATAATTCAATCCAAATTGGTTCATCAAAACACTCCATTGAGCATTCAAGTTAGTTACAACATGCACCATTAAGGCAATCTACAAGAGTCAACAGGTGAGTCTAAGCGTCACACTCTAGGATTCATGGTGTTTGGGTGTAACACAATAAGGGTAGCATTTTATCATTCAGCACCTAACCCAGAGGATTCCTAATAACTAAAAATAAAAGAAGAAGCTAGCTATATCTGGTTCAAGCTAAACCCTTGGAAAAGAACCGCGGTCAAAAGAAAAACCAAGGGGGAATTACTACACTACCTACAAAGAAAATAAAAAATCTTTTTTGTGTTCTCTTTGGACTAACTTCCTTCAAGAAAACTGCCTAAGAAATCCGTCATCAGGAGGAGTCCACTAAATTTTCTGATTTTTTTTTCGATTGACTTGGACCCTCAAGAACCCCGTGAAGGGATCCGTCGTTGGGCCAAGACGACTTGATTACTATTACTGTTAATGTCAATAACTAAAACAACGTACACCAAAAACATAAAGCAAGCTGCAATTCGAATATGTTAACCAAAACAACTACAACACATAATTCACAATTTGTACAACACACAATACAACAAGGCAACCGTCCCCCACCCCACACTTAAAATGAGGACATGTCCTCATGGACAATTAAAATGATAGAGTAAGGTAAAGGGAATTCCCTGGCAGCTCAGTGTTGGTCGTACACGGTGTCTGGATTGACATTGCAAGCACAACCCAGGGCGCGTAGCCAGCCCATTATCTTCTTCTCTGATTTCTTCTGTTGGGTGGCCATTTCATCAACTCGGGTCCCCAGGTCAGTCACTGAGGTTCTCAACCCGGCCACATCGTGCTCTAGGTCTTCCAACCGCTGGCTCCGCCTTGCCTTAGACGGGCCTCCAATGTCCACAACTGGCTCATCCTCCATATGCTCCGTCTCCTCACCTCCTTGGTGATGCTCCTCCTCATCTTCCTCTTCGTCAGAGTAATGCCCCACTAGCTCCCCCTCGGCTGCCATTGACTCCCTTCCAGTCGTGACTCTTTCAGCTTTAAAGGGATGCAACGCAGGTACCCGACCATCAACAACAAAGTCGCTTGGCACCCCAGCCACATCACACAATCGAGTGACAAGTGATGGGTAAAAGAACCCATACCTATGGACCTTCATACGGGTGAACATCTCCTCATGAATTAACTATGCCGCATCAAATGGTGCATCTACCATGAAGCACCAGATCAAACATGCCCGAGGAATGTTCACCTCCGAGGTGTTCTTGGATGGCAGTAATCGACTGTTAATGAGGTACACCTAATAGTTTGCCTCAAACTTGAGGCCTCAAGAGTGGAACTTGTTGCCATACTTGTACCATTTCAATTCAATGTCCGGTCGACATATGGTTGGGGTGAATGTATCCCAAGGAGTCATTTTACCGCTGTAGGTTTGGTAGGCATCTATGTAACCCGCTACTGGTGGAGGAAGCCTGTACATATTTCTGATGTGCTCTATTGAGGCATTCACCATTCGCCTTCGCACTGTCACAACATAGTTGTCATGCTCTGGAGTGTTTGCATAAAACTCCCTGACCATCATGTGATTTGCCTAGTCCGGTTCCTCAAAGAAAACGTCCAGGTGACACTGCATCAAGACCTCGTACATTCTAGGGCAGTTCATCCTAATGGCTTTAGAGTCCATAGCCTGCTCGGGTATAGCAGTTTTATCTTGTTTCTCAGCAAATTTATCCTGTGCCTTTGCTGAGACAAATTTGTGATTGTTGAACGGCCTCGAGTCAATGGATTTTCGTTGCCTTCCTCCGGTGGAGGTTCTAGCTGCATGACTGGAAGAGGCTCCTATAGTTTGGCGCTTACGTAGAGGCATTGTACCTACAATTAACATATTATCATCTCAGTACAGTGTGGTGACTCAATTGTGGTTACTCAGACTTCACCACAACTGGGTCACATTATTTCCCTCCATTGGGGTCTTTCAACAAACATATGGTGGGCATAAAAATTTAAAAACCCAAAGACTAAATAGTGGCCATGGAGTCATCCCCATCTAAACTCGAAAATAGTCATAACATCCCACACTCCCTATGTCAGCCATTATCAACAAAAATCAACTACTATCCACACAAATCAACTAATGTACACGAATGGAGGAGAAACATACAAGATGGAGTTCCTAAAAAAAAAGAGAAATTAAGGTGAGAGATACATACATGTGAGGTTAATGATAGAGATGAAGTAGTGGGTGATGAAGAATGCTTAGATGTTGGAGTGATTGAGGGTGGTTGCCTTATTTGAGGGTGGAATATTGAAGAGTAAAAGAAGAAAAGGAAGAAGAAGAAGAAGAAGAAGAAGAAGAAGAATGGGGAGGGTTTGTGGTGAGGAATGGAGTTTTATTGTGAAAAGGAGAGGTGTGTCGGTTGAGGGGGGGTGTAATTGGGTGGATGGGAAATCAGTGTAAATAAATAGAAAAAAAAAAAAATTTCGGAAATAAAAAGAAAAACTTACATGTGTCGAGACGGACTAGCGCGACCTTAGCGCTAGGTTAGCGCGGTCGTGCTAGTCCAGGGGTTTTGAGACAGTGAGAAACCCCACTAGCGCGACCATTAGCGCGCGACTAGCGCGGCCGCGCTAGTGGCTATGTGCTTGAGGTATAGCGCGACCTCTAGTGCGCGATTAGCGCGGTCGCGCTAGTCTCGTCGTCAGCCAAATATATATATATCTATATATATATATATATATATATATATATATATATATTAACACTATGTATGTTGGGTTGCCTCCCAACCAGCGCTTGATTTAACGTCGTGGCACGACGAGTACAACAATCGATGGGTTGCCTCCCATGAAGCGCCTGATTTATCGTCGCGGCACGACGCAGAATGAATGCAATTTAAGGATCATTTAGCCTTTTAGGTTCAAGCAGGTACACAACAGCCAGCTCACTGGCTTCATTCATTCCCATATACCTTTTTAATCGTTGTCCATTAACTTTGAAGGCGTTATACCCATCCTCAGCAGTAATTTCCACCGCACCAGAAGGAAATACGTTGACCACTTTAAAAGGTTCAGACCATCGGGACTTGAGCTTACCCGGGAACAGTCTTAATCTTGAATTGTAAAGCAATACCTTGTCCCCTGGTTTGAAATTTCGGTCCATAATGTTTTTATCATGTAATCTCTTCATTCTTTCCTTATATAACCTGGTGCTTTCAAATGCTTGTCCTCTGAACTCTTCCAACTCGTGTAACTCTGTGACTCGATTTTCTCCAGCAGTATCGAGATACAGGTTCAACTGCTTCAATGCCCACCACGCTCGATGTTCTAATTCTACAGGCAGGCGACATGACTTACCAAATACCAACTTGTATAGATACATACCCATTGGTGTTTTGAATGCGGTCCTATAGGCCCAGAGTGCGTCATAAGTTTTTTTGCCCAATCAGTTCTTGTGGCTTTAATTGTTTTGGTCAGCACACTCTTTATTTCACGGTTGGAGACCTCAACCTGTTCACTCTTCTGAGGGTGATAGGGGGTTGCCACCTTGTGACGCACATCATATTAAGCAAGCAGCTTCTCGAAGACACGATTGCAGAAATGAGTGCCTCTGTCACTAATAATGGCCCTTGGGGTTCCAAAACGGGTGAATATATTTTTCTTTAAGAACCCCACCACAAATCGTGCATCATTGGTGGGGAACGCTGCAACCACTACCCATTTGGACATGTAATCTACAGCAACAAGTATGTACTTATTGCCGTAGGATCTGACAAAGGGGCCCATGAAATCTATCCCCCAAACATCGAACACTTCTACCTCTTGTATTGGATTCATGGGCATCTCATGACGACGGGATATGTTCCCCTTCCTTTGGCATTTATTACAGCCCTTCACCCATTGATGAGCATCTCTGAACACAATGGGCCAGTAAAACCCGGCCTCTAACACCTTAGCTGTTGTTCGGACTCCTCCGAAATGTACTCCATAGGGAGCTGCGTGACAAGCCTGCAAAATAGAAAATTGTTCTATCTCAGGGACGCACCTCCGGATCATGTTATCAATGCAAATTTTAAACAAATGAGGTTCATCCCAATAGTAATTTCGGCTATCACGATAAAATCTTTTCTTTTGAACAACATAGAGTTCATAAAGTTCAATACCACTGGCCAGGTAGTTTGCAATATCCGCATACCATGTCACATCTTCTACGCTTATGGCGAGTAACTGTTCGTCTGGAAAGGTTTCCAGAATATCCTCCGATTCAGTTGAATTTTTGGCACCTTCAAGTCATGAAAAGTGGTCAGCTACTTGGTTTTCCGTGCCCTTGCGGTCACGAATCTCCAAGTCAAATTCCTGAAGAAGCAGCACCTAACGAATTAGGTGCGACTTAGATTCCTTTTTGTCAACCAAGTATCTGATGGCTGCATGATCCGTGTACACCACAACCTTCGACCCAATCAGGTAGGACATGAACTTGTCAAAAGCGAACACTACTTCTAGCATTTCCTTCTCTGTCACCATGTAATTCAGCTGAGCTCCACTCAAAGTCCTACTTGCATGGTAAATGGGGTGAATTATTCTATCCTTGCACTGACCCAACACGGCTCCCATTGCGTAGTCACTGGCATCGCACATAAGTTCAAAAGGTTGCTCCCAGTCGGGTGCAACAATGATTGTTGCCATGAATAACTGCTTTTTAAGCTCCTCAAAAGCTACCCTGTAATCATTAGAAAATATAAAGGGGTTATCTTTTTCAAGAAACTTACAGAGGGGGTTGGCGATCTTAGAGAAGTCTTTGATGAATCGCCGGTAGAAACCGGCGTAGCCAAGGAAGCTACGTACAACTCTGACTGATGTGGGAGTTGGAAGCTTTTCAATCACATCTACTTTAGCTTTGTCCACCTCAATTCCCTTACTTGACACCAAGTTCCCCAAGACGATCCTTTCTTGTACCATGAAGCGGCACTTCTCCCAATTAAGTACAAGATTCGTGAATATGGCATGTCTGTGAATATGGCTATCATGCACCGTTGGAATGTGGCTGGTGCATTGCAAAGGCCAAATGGCATCGTCCTGAAGGCAAATACCCCATAGGGGCATGTGAAGGAGGTATTTTCCCTATCTTCCGCGGTAATTGAAATCTGGTTGTACCCCGAGTATCCATCCAGGAAACAGAAGTGAGACCTCCCTGCAAGCCTGTCCAGCATCTGATCAATGAAGGGAAGTGGGAAGTGGTCTTTTCGGGTGGCGAGATTCAGCTTTCTGTAATCCATGCATATTCTCTAGCCCGTGATGGTTCTTGTCGATATTAATTCATTTTTTTGATTCTCGACAACCTTCATGCCACCTTTTTTTGGAACACATTAAACTGGGTTAACCCAGCTGCTATCAGAGATGGGGAAAATTATTCCTGCATCTAACCACTTGATTATCTCTTCCTTCACCACCTCCTTCATATTTGGGTTCAAGCGCCTTTGATGTTCCCTGGAATGTCTGTGTCCCTCTTCCAGGAGAATCTTGTGCATGCAATATGCTGGGCTGATCCCTTTTATATCTGCCATGGTCCATCCAATGGCAGTCTTACATTCTGAAAGTAGATGTAAGAACTTATTTGCCTGCACATCTAGCAAACTAGATGAGATAATAACAGGTAGCGTAGTATTGGAGCCTAGAAATGCGTACCTGAGATGGGCTGGCAATGGTTTCAACTCTAGTTTGGGAGGATCTTCCACATAAGGTTTTGTTGGTGGGATCTCTCTTTTCTCTAAGTGCAATGGTTCATACTCAAGAGCCCTCGACCATACTCCCTTACCTTCAAGTGCTAGTACCCACTCTGCCAATTCCTTCTCATTTACTGTATCTAAGTTCATTAAGCACGCAGCGAGAGGGTCCTCAGTGGTTAAGGCTGCATTATCTTCCTCAACTATCACATCAACAACATCAATTAAAGGGCAGTTGGCGAACCCACTCGATCGCCTCATGGACTTCTGCACATTAAATGTGATTTCTTCATCATTCAGCCTCATCTTGAGCTCCCCGGTCTCACAGTCAATGAGAGCTCTGCCTGTGGCCAAAAATGGCCTGCCCAAGATTATGGAAATTTCTTCATCCACTCGACAGTCTAATATCACAAAGTCATCAGGGAATACAAACTTCCCCACTTTCACTAGGATATCATCCAGAATCCCCGACGGTCTCTTCACCGTCCTATCAGCCAGCTGCAACAACATGGAAGTTGGCCTGGCTCTACCAATACCCAATCTCTTATAAATAGCCAGGGGCATTAGATTAATTCTAGCCCCCAAATCACACAGTGCTTTGGCAAAAGCCAAATTGCCAATGGTGCAGGCAATTGTAATACTCCCTGGATCAGACATCTTCTCTGCTATTGGTCTCGTTACCACAACACTGCAAGTCTGAGTCAAAGTGACAGTCGCTAAGTCTTGGAAATCAAACTTTCTGGACATCAAATCCTTCATCATCTTTGAATACCCATGCATCTCTTTCAGAGCATCAATTAGAGGAATGTTCACTTGTATCTGCTTCAGCATATCCAAGAACTTTTTGTATTGTTCATCCTTTTGGTATTTTGCTAGCCTTTGAGGGAAAGGGGCTGGTGGTCTCTTCTTTCCATTGACTTTGGATTTTTCTTTCTCAACTACCACTTCAACTACTAGCGGATTTTCAACAATTATCGACGATTAGGATATAAATAAGTCCTCTTATAGATATAGTTATGTTCTTTTGTCGAGGATAGCCTTTTAACATGTTTGGTTGGTCGTAAAAAAAATTACTGCTAGTTAAATATATCAAAAATATATAGTGATTATGTATATTATACTCCCTATGTGTTCAATTTGTTTGTCCTAGTTTGATTTGACATTAAATTAAACAAATGTTGAAGAATTTTGGAATTTGTGGGTTTTAATATAAAAGAACAGCATGTGCACTAAGCTCCTACTATGTGCAGTGTCTCGGGAAGTGCAGGACCAAAATGGTCTATTGTACGCAGTCTTACCCTGCATTTCTGCAAAAGACTGTTTTCATGGCTTGAACTTGTGATTTTTAATTGCTATAACATTTGTGTGACAATAAGCCTTTTGAAACTTGTGGTATTATCCAAGCTAGTTATAATGTTTGTGTGGCTATAAATTCTTCCAATTAACTAAATATAAGAATGTGCCAAACTTTTCGGAATGAACTAACAAGAAAATAATGTCAATGTTTTTGAAACGGAGGCAGAGAGAATATATGAATTTGTCAGGCTATTATTTTCATAAAAATTGCACGAGGCGCCCTATTTAGTATCCTCCAATTAACATGTACCCACTTCTTAATTTTTTTTAATCTTGTGCCCACTATTTAAACAACTTCAGGAATTTTTCTCCTCTTTCTTCTTCTTCTTCGGGTATCAGTGATTTTATATGGTGTTTGTGAATATATTTTAAAGTAGTGTATGATGTATTACAGTGGTGATCTGTTGTGGCGCTTTATTTTATACTATTGCTTAGGGTTTTTTCTTTTTCTTAATTGCATAATAATGGGTTCGTAAGATTTATTGTTATTTTGACAAATTGATGATTGAGGTTTGTTCTTGAAGATATTTGGAGGTTATGTTTCAAATTTTGGATCATTTGGAGTAGATTGAAGTATTAAATCGTATATTGGATTATTAAAATTTGAAGAACAAGTTTCTATTTCTGGGCAATTTGCACTTCAGGCCTATTTGGCCTTAAGTGCATGAAAGCGTTGGTTTCAGACCTTTTGGCCTTAAGTGCATCTGAAGTGTAATTTTTTACTTCAAACTTATTGGCATTAAGTGTAAGAAAACGTTTGTTCAAGTCTCAGTACCGATCCGCAAGACACTACTAGACTTGCTCATGACTCGTTAAACCTAAGGGAACCTACAACTCTAATACCATGTTGTCACGACCCAAAATCCATAAGGTCGTGATGGCGCCGGACATTATTGTCAGGAAAGCCACTGATTAATAGTTAAGTTAAATTCCCGTTTTAATATTTGAAAATCAATACATAATAACAACCGAATAAAAATCCACTAAGCAAATTTGATAGATTAAACATCCATTTGAAATAAAAATACATCCCAAAACCCGGTGTCATAAGTTCATGAGCGAATTTCTAGGAATTTGTACAAATACTACCATGCATGTCCGAAATAAAAGTTAGACAAGGACTTTAAAATAAAAATGAATACAACACGAGGGGAAGAGTCTGCCGGCTGCGGGTCGTCTCCGGGTGATGCAGCTCGTCTAAGTCTCCAAGTCAACCACAATGTTGTGATGGTACCTGTGTAATAAAAATGCACAGCAAGTGTAGCATGAGTACGAAAAACAACGTGTACTTAGTAAGTATCCCGCCTAACCTCAGAGAGGTAGTGATGAGAGGTCGAATTAGACACTTGCTAGAAGTCAATTTAATAAGAATAAAGGAAAACACTGAGCATGAATATCACAGAAGGTTTAACAAGTAATGATAGGAAACATCAACTATTTCCCACATTCCTTTTCCAACTTTAAAACCTTTATCATTTCAGTTGCAATTCTCAAAAAATCCAGGCCAGCAAGCAGTTCAAAGATCACAAGAAGTACGCAGCAAATATCATGCGCAAACAATGTTGAGGGTCAAAAGGCGCGGACCAACAATAAGAAATTGTGCACTGTCGAGTGTCGAACGGCTCGAACCATAGATGCATCTATCTGCCCCGCTCGCGAATCGATCATGCGACGCGGTTATACATTAATACAGGGTTATCCTGCTCACGAATCATACATGCGACTTAGGCACCCATAGCTACACATATTCACACAATAAGTCCAGATTTATCACGAAAGCAGTTACCCATGGAAGTGGTAAAATTCTTCTTAAAGGATCACGAAAAAATAGCATTTAAATCTTTGTTTTGAAACTCATTTGCCAAGTTTAATAATATTCAATAATATAACCATATCAGGAACACAATCAACCACGGAGGAATCAATTCTCTTTCTAAACGATTAAGAAACGTACACTCTATCCTTCTTGGGAAATAAATTACCAGTTCAATAGTAGTATCAGTCTACTATTATTGGAAGGATCACATGTACAACACGTAAGGCATGTTAGTGGGTCCTAGACTATATGGATATAAGTATATTAGTAGCTACGCACGGACTCCCGTCACCTCGTGTGTAAGTAGCCCCCACAAATAATAGCATGTATTCAATTAGTTCACCTATGGGGACAATTCCCCCTCACAAAGTTAGAAAGTAGACTTAACTCGCTCCGAAATTCCATAACGGGCAAAACAATTAAAATTCACTCTAGTACTTGTAACAATTCAAATTATATAAGTTCCCAACTCTGCTCGAAAAGTTGACCAAAATTCCCTCGGGCCCACGTGCCCGGATTCCGAAATTTCTCAAAGATAAATTCGACTCATAGATTTACTAACTCAATTATACAATTTACTCTAATTTTCATGCTTAAATTCATGGTAAAAGTCCAAAATTCCAAATTCTAGGTCTTCCCCAAAAATCCCAAATTTATACTAATTTTCCATGTCTAAATCCATGTAAGATCACATATTTAACTCAAAAATAGGAAGAAATCACTTACCTAGTGTTGCTTGGTGAAAATCTCTCCTTGAGCTCTCTAAAATCTTCCAAACCAAATGAAAGAAATGGGCTGCCCAGGCTTTATCGAGTTGTACCTTGCGCTGTGCAGGTTGTACATCCTATTACAATTTCCCCTTATTGTACACCTTTTGTTAAAACGCCCATAAATCTTTGTAGAAATATCCAAATGACAAACATTTTAAAGATTTAGAAACTAGACTCGAAGATATTTAATTTGTCAGGTTGTACACCATATAACTCTTTATATATTCCGAGTTATGAGCTTCTAAAGTTGGCTCCATGCATCAGAAAATTCTGTCGAAACTGCTCCACCAGCCATCTTCAATCGATCATAACTTTCTGATAAAATGTCCAAATTATAAATAGTTTAACTTTCTGAAAACTAAAATTTAAGGACTACGACTTTTATGTATTGAAAATTTTCATAGTCCTTATATATTAGAAGATATAAGCTTCCAAATTCAGCTTCGTGATTGCACTAGTTGTTGTCAAAACAGCTTTCTGCAGAAAATTTCAGCAACTCTTTGGTCTGAAATTCATTCTGTTAACCTTCCTAAATCCAACCGAGGCCCTCGGGACCTTAGCCAAATGTACCAACATGTCCCAAAACATGATACGAACTCGTTCGACGCCTCAAATCACATCAAACAACGTCGAAATCATGAATCGCACTCCAATTCAAGCTTTATGAACTTTGAAATTTCAAACTTCTAATCCGATGCTGAAACCTATCAAATCACGTCCGATTGACCTCACATTTTTCACACAAGTCATATTCAACCTTACGGACCTGCTCCAATATTTGGAATTGGAATCCTACCCCGATATCAAAACGTCAAACTCTCGGTCAAACTTCTCAAAAATCTTCAAATTTTTATCTTTAGCCAAATGACTTCAAAATGACCTACGGACATCTGAACTCACTTCTGATCGCGCTCCTAACTCCAAAATCACCATACGAAGATATTGTCAGACTCGGAATCCCAAACGGACATTACAACACTGAACCTTACAGCTTAAATTTATGAAATTCTTCTAAAATGCTATCTTCCAGTATATGCGCCGAAATGCTCCCGGATTATCCAAATCCCGATCCGGACATACGCCCAAGTCCGAAATCATCATACAAACCTGTTGGAACCTTCAAATCCTGATTCAGAGGTCGTTTACTGAAAATTCCAATCTTAGTTGATTCTTTCGACTTAAGGCTTCCGAATTGAGAATTTTCTTCCTAAATTGACTCTAAACTTCCTGAAATTCAGTTCCGACCATAACTACAAGTCATAATACTGAAATAAAGCTGCTCATGACCACAAACTGTTGAACGACACGCTAGAGCTCAAAACGACCGGCCAGGTCGTTACATTCTCTCCCACTTAAACATATGTTCATCCTCGAACGTGCCAAGAACTGCTTTGGAGTTATCTGAAATCACTGTTTAACACCTCGTGCACCTGCCCATGCTACCGCAACCCAATTGAGCACATTCTCTTGATCAAATCTGAAGATATTCTCTTTTATCCATACAATAAGCTCAGAACCCAGTTCTAACACTTGAAATTCTCTGCCAGGCCTGTTTCTAATATATGAACGCCGTACTAACTACCACACGAGGTACCTGAACATGACTGCGTACCTTTGCTGAATTAGCACCATGCACCGCATAATTCATCATCTAGCCACCATGTTCCCTGAACCTTAACAGCAAAAATTTTACGAATCTGATGCTCCCAATGCACCTTATAATATACATATATCCTGCTATAATGTTGACGATACCACCTCAATGGAGGAGATATGTAGAAATTCCTAACCAGCTGCAGAGTTAACCAAACATTGAATCTCTCATCTTGACTTAGATCCTCATCTTATTACGAACCAAATAAGGGTAATTGTCCTTTAATATATTCCGCGTAACCTTATCGCACTGGTCCCTGATCCAATAATCTCGTCTCACCTAGTATGAACTGTTCAGACACAAATCATCCCAGACATGACAAACAGTCTCACACGATGCCACAATGCGCCAATAGGCCACAGCTCGAACATGATACATAAAGAAATGACTCAGGAAGGGACTACTCAACTCACGCAACTCATACGAACTTTCCTCAGAATACAGGGAGTAAAACACAGGAAAACAGATATAGGGAACTATACTCAATATCACATTGATGCGGCGTGCAACCTGATTCAACCCATGGCGGCGTGCCACCCGTTCCTATCATGAAACTCACATAAGGAGATACACACGGAGCTTAATTGCTCAGTATTACAAATTACCGAATATCGGTCACAAGCACGCTAAGTGCATAATACCACCCTGGGGAGACTGATGGAGCCATATGCTACAAAACTTAAGCACAACTGAGGTGCGATATATATACTCTGAATCTCAAGAGCTCTCTTACTCACATACATCATTATTACGCAGAAACTGTACTAGGCTGATGGCCTTACTTGGGTCCATAATAACCCACTTCTTCCCATAACATGTAAGAACAACCATCATAGTCGAGACTACACCCCACAATATGCAACAAAGATGGACTGAACACCTTCTAGGCATAAACTCTCAAATAAGCAATATTACAATTCTTTATACTTGGTCTAAATCTTCAATCAATCAGGTGAATACACGTCACACTTATACAATCTTCCTGTGGTCACGTTCCTACGACCTTCCACACACGGTAACAAGTCTGCACATCCATACCACCGACCATGCTAACGCTGTAAACCAAATCAAGAACCCATGACCAGGATACAAAGCTTCTTACACCAAACACCGATCTCAGGTGACACTGGAGACAACACCAGCTTACTCGAGACATTCAAATCCCTTCTTCTTGCTCACCCGAGCTCATGACATCCTTGTCAACACCGAACCGCAATCTTGATCCTTACTTCGAATTACGTACTGCTTACGGCACTTGCATGCCAATATGAGATAGCGCAGGAATTCCATCATAACTCTTGAACCACTAATAGGGTGAACACCCCTTCATATAGAAACCTTTTTTTTCTCACCTCAATTCAAAAGAACCATAACAACACATGAGTGAATTCTCATAATCACAAAACAGGAAAATCCTCAGGGAATATTCTATACCCCTATGATCCTTCTGGGATCTGCCTACACTTGACAAGCCATACTACTTGAATGCTTCCAAATAAATCCATTACGGCGGCTAACAAGCCTCGCACACACCGGCACAAACCACATGCATAACTTAATCATATTGAAGGAACTGATCACTGTCGCACATGTACCATTTCAACCATGACTAACCAATCTATATTCTTTTAATCATCCTTAATCGCCTCAGAAATTAATAACCCCTTTCAAATCATAACAAACTCAATCCTCACTCATCCTGAGTGGCCGTGACTCACGAGACCATGGTATCTCAATCCCACAAACCGTCTCACACCCTTCTGATAATCTTTCTACACCCCGGAGTTTACTTCTCTCGCTCCCCAAATACTATCCTGCATGCTGAAAAATATCATAGAACAATCTAACCATTTTCCCTTTCTCAGAAATTATACTGAAAAATCTCGATTCTTAATCATACTGCTGTCTGTAACCCTTAAACACCGTATTCTTAACCTTCGATTTTGCTAGGACCGCTATTGAGAGTCACCCACTCTGACTTTGGCCCGAATACAATCAACTCCAAGGCTCGTCTAGCACACGAACACCCTTTCTATGAAGCACGTGACTGAGTCACTACCTTAACAAGTCCCCTATGCCTTAAGCATAAATTCTGAATCTTCCAAAGCTTAACCCTGAACCAATAGGGCCAACTTTTAAACACATTTATCAAATCCTATGCATAATAACCATTTTACTACTTTCCCCTTAGCTGCAATAACTTGCCAATACACCGATAATCCGTAACCCCATGAGAAAATAATCATGCAACCCAATTCCAAGCAATGGGACTCTCCCACTTAGACCGAAGCTACTTCTTGCACCACTCTGGACCCCACCGAAATCCTTCTAAATTCTTCTGTTGGCATTCCCTAAATACTCATATTCCCTAGCATCAGTAACAAATTCGTCCTCCCACCGAATAACCAATAGAATTCCTTGCAGAAACTTGCCAACTACACGATTGCTAATCTACTCATAGGAGATAACCCACCCGTGGAAATCATCAACTGACACCTTTCAACGACGATGTACTGCACACTCTCTACAACATCAATACCCCATCCTAAGACCGTTCTCATTCACCGACTCTACCAGTTCGTCCGCTCCTCATGGACATCTACTAAATGTGCTACAATATCTTCAGATTCACCACCATATTGAATCCTTCTTCATCCCTAACGACTTCTCTCTATTATATCCAACCTTCGCCGAAAAATCACATTTCAATTTAAGCTCGCGGACCCAATCACCGTCCACAAAAATTCTCAAACCACTCCAAACTTCTCTTCAAGATAGGCAACTATCTTACCACTGAACTCATATGCTACACTGCCACTCTCCCCCTTTAGTTGAACTCATTCCTTTAAGCAACTACCCGACTTCCGTCTCTCATGCCTGGAATTTTAGAGATTTAGCCGCCCACTGGCACTTCTCACATGTCTTCCTTCATCGCATGCTTCTCAATTGCGGCCTCAATTCAATATCATTCTTTGCAACACCTAAACTATCAGATCACCATAACTTCGACTCCCCGAAGATCATCTTTCTCGAGATGCCTTCATTAGAAATACTCATTCAATACTTGAACCACTGCACACCACGGTCTATGACAGCCGCTTCTTCAATACCACTTCACAACACTATGACCCAATGCAACTGAAGAACCATAACACCGACGAACTTAACACATTATATTCGATCAAAGATGATGATATCACATCACAGGTGAATACTCCACCTCGCTTGATAACACCAAGTCTTATCACTTTGTCCCCTTGACTTGAACATTCATAGTCCAATTGCCCTTCCTCCGCCGGAACTAAAATACTGAAATCTCAAAATTACGCTCTGAGAAGACCTCTTTTGAGTCATTCATTACCCCCAACATATGGGCAAGCATTCTACCATCATATCAACACCGTGCGATAACCAATCAAAAACATCATCACTACCTGAGCATAGCCTCAAGGCTCTCAGAAACACAGCTACTGAACTAAAACAACATATTATCCTTCTGCAGGGCAACAACAATAGCCCCAACCAATTACGCATGGAAAATATCTCGCACCACATCTGTAGCACCATTTCAATTCCTCAAATTCCTGATTCATAGCAAGCGCTTCGCGACACGTAAGATTGAGTAGGAAGAAACATAGGCACAAGCCTCGGAGGAATCAAATCGCACGATGAGGAATCAAGAAGGGAAGTACTCCTAACAGCCCTGTAGCCTCTCGAAGATAAGTACATACGTCTACCTACCGATTCGCAAGACTCTACTAGACTTGCTCATGACTCGTGAAACCTAAGGGAACCTACAACTTTGATACCATGTTGTCACGACCCAAAATTCGTAAGGTCGTGATGGCGCCGGACACCATTGTCAGGCAAGCCAATCATTATTAGTTAAGTTAAATTCCCGTTTTAATATTTGGAAATTTTTACATAATAAAAACCGAATAAAAATTTGCTAAGAAAATTTGATAGATTAAACATCTATTTTGAAATAAAAATACTTTCCAAGCACATCCCAGAACCCGGTGTCACAAGTACATGAGCGAACTTCTAGGAATTTGTACAAATACTACCATGCCTGTCCGAAATACAAGTTGGACAAGGAATTTAAATTAAAAATGAATACAACACGAGGGGAAGACTCTGCCCGCTGCGGGTCGTCTCTGGGTGATGCAGCTCGTCTATGTCTCCAAGTCAACCACAATGTTGTGAGGGTACCTGTGCAATAAAAATGCACAGCAAGTGTAGCATAAGTACAAAAACAACGTATACTCAGTAAGTATCCCGCCTAACCTTAGAGAGGTAGTGACAAGAGGTCAAATTAGACACTTGCTAGAAGTCAATTTAATAAGAATAAAGGAAAACACTGAACATGAATATCATAGAAGGTTTAACAAGTAATGATAGGAAACATCAACTATTTCTCGCATTCCTTTTCCAACTTTAAAACCTTTATCATTTCAGTTGCAATTCTCATAAAATCCAGGCCAGCAAGCAGTTCAAAGATCACAAGAAGTACGCAACAAATATCATGCGCAAACAATGCCGAGGGTCGAACAGCTCGAACCATAGATGCATCTATCTGCCCCGCTCGCGAATCGATCATGTGATGCGGTTATACATAAATATAGGGTTATCCTGCTCTCGAATCATACGTGCGACTCAGGCACCCATAGCTACACATATTCACACAATAATTCCACATTTATCACGAAAGTAGTTACCCATGGAAGTGGTAAAATTCTTCTTAAAGGATCACGAAAAAAATAGCATTTAAATATTTGTTTTGAAACTCATTTGCTAAGTTTAATAATATTCAATAATATAACCGTATCAGGAACACAATCAACCACGTAGGAATCAATTCTCTTTCTAAACGATTAAGAAACATACACTCTAGCCTTATTAGGAAATAAATACCAATTCAATAGTAGTACCAGTCTAATATTATTGGAAGGATCACATGTACAACACGTAAGGCATGCTAGTGGGTCCTAGACTTCCCGGACATAAGCATATTAGTAGCTACGCACGGACTCCCGTCACCTCGTGCGTACGTAGCCCCCGCAAATAATAGCATGTATTCATTTAGTTCACCTATGGAGACAATTTCCCCTCAAAAAGTTAGAAAGGAGACTTACCTCGCTCCGAAATTCCATAACCGGCTTTCAAGCCCTTCCGCCGACTACAATTGATGCACAACGTCCCAAAACTATTCAAATAATGGGTAAACTAATAAAAATTGACTCTAATACTTGTAACAATTCAAATTATATAAGGTCTCAACTCTGCTCAAAAAGTTGACCAAAATGCCCTCAGGCCCACGTGCCCGGATTCTGAAATTTCTCGAAGATAAATTCTACCGATATCTTTACTAACTCATGCTCAAATTCATGGTAAAAGTCCAAAATTCCAAATTCTTGGTCTTCCCCAAAAGTCCCAAATTTATACTAATTTTCCATGTCTAAATCCATGTAAGATTACATATTTAACTCAAAAATAGGAAGAAATCACTTACCTAGTGTTTCTTGGTGAAAATCCCTCCTTGAGCTCTCCAAAATCGTCCAAACCAAATGAAAGAAATGGGCCAAAACTCGTGTTTAAAACAATCTGCACAGCCTTCATCGAGGTGTACCTTGCGATGTGCTGGTTGTACATCCTATTACAATTTTCCCTTGTTGTACACCTTATGTTAAAACGTCCATAACTCCTTGTAGAAATATCTAAATGACAAACTTTTTGAAGATTTAGAAACTAGACTCGAAGATATTTACTTTAATAGGTTGTACACCATATAAACCTTTATATATTCTGAGCTATGAGCTTCTAAAGTCGGCTCCATGCATCAGAAAATTCTGCCGAAACTGCTCTACCAGCCATCCTCAATCGATCATAACTTTCTGATAAAATGTCCAAATCATAAATAGTTTAACTTTTGGAAAACTATAATGCAAGGGCTACAACCTTTATATTTTCTAAATTTTGATAATCCATATATATTTCGAGATATAAGCTTCCAAACTCAGCTCCGCGATTGCACTAGTTGCTGTCAAAACAGCTTTCTGCAGTAAATTTCAGCAACTTTTTGGTCCGAAATTCATTCCGTTAACCTTCCAAAATCCAAACGAGGCCCTCGGAACCTTAACCAAATGTTCCAACATGTCCCAAAACATGATACGAACTCGCTCGAGGCGTCAAATCACATCAAACAACGTCGAAATCATGAATCGCACTCCAATTCCAGCTTTATGAACTTTGAAATTTCAAACTTCTACAGCCGATGCCGAAACCTATCAAATCACGTCTGATTGACCCTAAAGTTTGCACACAAGTCATATTCGACCTTACGGACTTACTCCCACTTTCAGAATTGGAATCTGATCCCGATATCAAAAAGTCAAACTCTCGGTCAAACTTCTCAAAACCCTTCAAATTTCTATCTTTAGCCAAATGAATTCATTTTGACCTACGAACATCCGAATTCATTTCCCAGACTCAGAATCCCAAACAGACATCTATAACACTGAAATGCCTTACAACCCAAATTTATGAAATTCTTCTAAAATATTATCTTCCATAATATGCGCCGAAACGCTCCCGGGTTATCCAAAGCCCGATCTGGACATACAACCAAGTCCGAAATCATCATACGAACCTGCTGAAACCTTCAAATCCTGATTTGGAAGTCATTTACTCAAAATTTCAATCTTAGTTGACTCTTCAGACTTAAAGCTTCCGAATTGAGAATTTTCTTCCTAAATTGACTCCAAACTTCCTGAAATTCAGCCTTGACCACATCTACAAGTCATAATACTTGAAATAAAGCTGCTCATGACCTCAAACTGCTGAACGACGCGCTAGAGCTCAAAACCACCGGTCGGGTCATTACAGAGACCCAACAAAAAAACTTTTTCGTGCAAAAGCCGTTGCTTGTTCCATAATTTGCTGGGATGAGAAGTACATATAGAAAGGCAGAAAGGGAGGCATCAGATCTGAAATGATGGAAGATTGAATCATTCCTTCATTCTATTCCGGCTATTCCTTTCCTTGTCGGGTAAGTCCCGACCCGCACGAAAGGCATAACGATCTGGGCACTGTCTCGGAGAGAGGCTCAGTGAAATAGACATGTCTGTGAAGATGCGGAGATGATCTAGCTCTGAGCTCCAAGTGTGGGCCTCTTGGTCCTTTGAATCGAATGAGGGAAACCCTACAAACGCCACTAACCCACAATATTATCAAGCAAAGGTTGTTTTTTTTCCTCAACAATTAAAATAAATGTGTTGCCGCCAACAACACAGAACAACCTGTTCCTCTCTTTTATTAATCAAATTACCTTAAAACATCGGTATCACTCCGTGGAGTATTTTGAAATTATTTTTACCTATACTTAGTTTACATTTACTCTGAACCCCATAATTCAGCTAATATAGTACTCCCTCCGGTCCACAATAAGTGATTTTTGGGTATTTTTACATACATTAAGAAATCTACCTTTTAACATTAATTAAGAATAAAGTTGATCATATTAACCTTTACTATCTCTTTACATAAACACTCCTAGCACATACTCCGACTCTATCTACTCCAAGGGCAATGCAGAAAAAAAATAATTAACTCATTCTCGAAATCTAGATAAATCACTTAATTTGGACCACCAAAAAAAGATCAAAAAATCACTTATTATGTACCGGAGGGAGTAATTGATATTATTTACCCGTAAAACGGTACAGTTAAATTTATACGTTGTTTCTAGACAAGTAAACTAATTTGATCCTGAAATAATGCTATAATCGAAGAAATGCACAATACTTAGACTTAGAATGTAGATGAAATAGCAGAGATGATAATTGCGTGACCACAGTTTCCGGGCACAACAATGATAAGATCAAAGAGCAAGAAAGTAAAATTTTGTTAAGCTTTGTATAGAATGTAGTGTAAGTCTAGCTAGAAAATTTGTGTCCCCTACAATGATAACTGAGTTCACTATTTATAGATATGTCTAGGGAAGAAGGTCCTAGGATTGTGTCCTCTTTTAATGTCAATTATGAGGGCCACTGATGAAAATATAACGGTGAACATAAATGTTAAATTCTCTATAATGGACCATCATTCTTAATACTGCAGAATATTCTTTATTAAATGCGACTGGGCGCAGAGCATTTAATACATCTTTATGAATGTTATCCTTTGCGGTGACAAGCGGAACGACTGTGTTCTTTCTTTGACCATTCCCGTCTTGGGTTCCACCTGTCCTCATTTTAGATGACCATGTGTCATATCATATTTCACCCTATACAGATAGTCCCCCTGCTTTCCGATGATATAACTTTATATTACCGGGAAGTTGGTAGAAATACCTTTTTGGCGGGAATTACTATAACTCCTTATGAAGGTTTCTGACAGTTTATTAGACGCACGTCTCTCCATATTTAATGCCCCGAACACACATCATCCCATGATTCAGAAAAACTTTACCTATTATCGAGGTAATCATAGCCATGAATTTAGCCGCCAAAATTTTACTTATACGCAACATTCCTTTCCTTTGCGTTTCACAATTGCTTCAGCTTCCGATTTGCATCTTTGTTTTCCATCCTTTCTCAAATTTTCTTCAAACACAATCTTTTCCTTCTTCATTTTCAATGGCTTATTCCTCCAAGCGTGCTGGTTCTATAAAGAACAAGAACAAAATCGAGGACTCTGTTCCTCTAACGGTGGGTTCCATCACCCCAATAAAACTTAGTACTTCAGAGGATTTTGAAGAGAAATTCCCTACTGCTAACCCTCATACATGGGTTATTAGTAGGTACCCTTCTTTCATTCGTCCTTCCAATATTTTTGCTGTGAAGGAGTACTGCTGTTGCCACGAGTTGGATATCATTGCTCCTAATCTGTCGGAGAGAGTGACCCTTCTCAAGGAAGGTTTTTCATACATTTTCACTTTGGGTGCGTTTTCTTTGACCGGAGAGCTTGATTCCGTGATTGGGGAGTTTTCCCTTTGCTACCAGGTGTGTTTGGTGTAGGTAAGTCCTTCAGTGTAGAGGACGATCGCCTGCCTTTGGCGTTTGTGCCAAAAACTGGAGAGGAGCTAACCTTAGCTCAAATGATGAATCTCTATTCTCCCAAAATCTTCCACCGGGGAATGATAAACCTTTGCAAATGTGGCCACCATGCTTTGAGGTCTAGCATAGATGATGAACGACTGTGGGTGGATGGAACGGTTCCTTGCAGTCGCTACCAGGGATATCATTCCGACAACGGCTTCATCCTTTCTAGTCTCTTGGAAAACTCATAAGCTCTTTGTTTAGTATTTCTTTCCACTAGAAATTCTTACATGGTCGTATCAACTTTTTACCCTTCGCGTGTTTCAGCAACTTGTTGGATCCCACCGGAGGTGGAAGGTTTGTACCGGTGGGTTTAGAAGATCGTGGACGTTACAACGCTTGAAACTCATTTGTGGAAAGAACTGGCCCTTAAATACGGGTGGAAGGCCAAAAATCATGGTAATTTTAATTTACTTTTCTTCCATTTTTTGTATATGGAGAACTTGGTTGAACCCTTCTGACTTGTTCACGAAATTAGGTCTACCTACGAGCTTTGTTGATATCCTCGAGGAGGATGTTTTGGCTGATCCTACTGATGTAGCGAGGCTGCTTCAGGAAACACTTACTCGAGAAGATATCTCCGGTCCTGTTTCGGGCGCAAACACTTCTGTACGGAGTCCCCATCATGAGGGTAAGCAACAAAAGAGAAGACATTCCTCATCATCTCAATAGGATGCTCGACCTATTGAGATAATTACACCAACTGAAGACAATGTCTCGGCACTTTGGCGAGCATCTAATTTGGTAGAAAAAATGCCAACTCTCGCTTTCGGGCCTTAATTGTTCTAACTGGTGTTGCAGGGTTGAGTACCGGGTCCTTTCCGTCTTTGGTTGCCAATCATCCAACAGCCAGCATTGCATTTGATATAGCTGCTTCTCATTCTTCAACTACATCAGCTTCATCTCCACCTTCACCAACACCAGCAATTGCTACATCACTTCCATGTTCGTCCTCTCTTCCACCAGCAGTTACTACATCACCTCCATCGGTCACACCTGATCATGAAGAAGGTGTTCATCTTCTACAGTCCTTAGCTCATGGGAATTTGGGGCAAAAGTATGCTGCCCCTTCTAAAGATCCACAAAGGAGGAGGAACGTTTCTCTTTCGGTCTCTACCGGGTGCAACCTCCTATCACGACTGGTGGAGTTTGCTAATTACCTGAAGCCTTTGGCTTAAGAAAAAGACTAGGAAAAGATTCAGGCACTCTGGGGAGAGTGCTTGTTGAACAATGCCATGCATAGCACCACTGCGGTACGCTCTTTTCTTCCTTCCTTACATCATCTATTTTTGTATGAAAATATTCTAATTTTCACATCTTCTCATTTTGTAGGTCAACTTTCTTACTTCTGAGGGTCTTAAGAGGTTGATTCTTGAGAAGGAGGAACTTATGTTTGAACGGAATCGGCTTTTGGCGAAACGAGACCAAACTGTTCTCCACCTCTCGGAACTGGAAACCAAAGCTACTGAGGTCGTTGTTTTGGAGGCAAGACCAACAAACGCCACTAATCCACAACATTATCAAGAAATGGTTCAAAAGAAAGATAATTCCGAAATGTTTTTTTTCCTCAGCAATTAAAATAAATGTGTTGCTGCCAAAAACACAGAACAACCTGCACTCTCTTCTAAGTTGATGTTTGCGTATTTCATTAGTTCCTCTCTTTTATTAATCTAATTACTTTAAAATGTCCATATTACTCTGTGGAGTATTTTTGAAATTATTTTTACCTATACTTAGTGTACACTTACTGTGAACCCCATAATTCAGCTAATATAGTACTCCCTCCAGTCCCCAATAAGTGATTTTTTGGGTGTTTTCACACAGATTAAGAAATCTACCTTTTAACATTAATTAAGAATAAAGTTGATCATATTAACCTTTACTATCTCTTTACATAAACACTCCTAACACATAATCCGACACTATTTACTCCAAGGGCAATGCAGGAAAAAATAATTAATTCATTCTCGAAATCTGGATAAATCACTTATTTTGGACCACAAAAAAAGATCAAAAAATCACTTATTACAGACCGGAGGGAGTAAGTGATATTATTTACCCGTAAAACGGTACAATTGAATTTATACATGGTTTCTAGACAAGTAAACTAATTTGATCCTAAAATAATTCTATAATCGAAAAAATGCACAATACTTAACCTTAGAATACAGATGAAATAACAGAGATGATAATTCCATGAACACATTTTCCGAGCACAACAATGATAAAATCAAGAGCAAGAAAGTAAAAGTTTATTAAGCTTTGTATAGAATGTAGTGTAAGTTTAGCTGGAAAATCTGTGTCCCCTACAATGATATTTATTTATATCTATGTCTAGGGAAGGAGGTCCTAGGATTGTGTCCTCTTTTAATGTCACCATTGATGAAGATGTAACGGTGAACATAAATGTCACATTCTCTGTGTTGATACCTAATGTTTTCCTCATACCTTTTAAATATATATATATATATATATATATATATATATATATATATATATATATATATATATACACACACACTTTCAAAATAGTACATATGCATCATAATTTAGCTTATAAGCCTATACAAGCATTTTTCAGAATTTTTAAAGGCTTTAAATCGATTTATTTTTGTATTTTATTATATAAATATACAGTAATTATCCTTCAAATTAATTTTATGATGATTTAATCATCTAAACTTATTATTTATACCAATACGTATGCTTTAATATTTTACTACATTTTTTTTACAATTACATTTGCATTTCAGGGCTAATTGCAGATTTTTGCAATAATAGCTCATATTCAAGTATAATTGCATTATTTATGCAAATAATAACTTTTTATATTTTTATAATCTTAAATAATTATGTTATCATTTTTAGTGTATAAATAATATATTTTTATTTATTAATTACTTTTAAAAATTATTTTTATTAAATATTGGGTATTTAAAAACTAACCTAAATCCTGCTTATTTTTCGGACCAAGCAATGGCCCAAAATCTAATACCCTAACCCAAACAATCCCCAGCCCGAAACAAATTAAGCCAATCCCACAACCCCGTCACGACCCGTCCAAACCTAACCCGACCCAGCTCCCTTCTAATTGTGGCCATTGATCTTTGAGATCAACGACCCACAAGAACTCCCCTATTTTAATTATCCCAAACCCCCTAACCCTAACCTGATTCTCACTATCTACCGCCCTCAAATCCTCACCTCCCTTCTCCCTCTTAAGAACCCTAGCCGCCGCCCCCCTAAAATTTCTCCTAATCCCACCCAATATGGGATTCTATGGCTATTCTTTGCCATATACGACCTCTCCTTGGTACTGGTTACTCTTCTATACTGCTTTCCTAAACATGACAGGTAGATCTCATCAAAGATCGAACCAAAATAAGTTCAACTCCTTGACCTTTCTGCTATTCCGTCTATATTCATCCTTTATTCCATTGTGGGTGCGAATGTATGTGTATATTTTGTTGATTTTACTTACCATAAAATTAGGGTTTTCAGATTTCGTAAAATCGAACCAAAATTGGTTCGATTCTCTGATTTTAAGTGTTATTATGTCAATATACATCCTATGCTATTATTTTCGTATATATTCTGGTAATATTTGTTTTCCTAAAAAAAACTAGGGTTTGCTTGACTTCTCCTAAATTGATTCTGAATCAATTTTACATGCTATTCTTTCCTCTCTTTTTTTAAGATTGATTGATTATTTTCCTTGTTTGTGTGTTTAATTTTTATACTATAAAAACCCATTCCCCTTCCCCTTTCTGGACAGAACTTCAATCACTATTTTTCACTAAAACTGAGGTTTCTACTCTACATTTGCTTACTACTTTGTCCTGTGTGGCTCTTGGTCGGCTGAAAGCCAAGGCCACCGGATTTCTACTATTCTTGACCTCTCTTGGGTGTGAGCACTGCCTTGGGTTCTTGAAACCCTTGGAACTTGACACATTCGAGACTCTGGGTCCTTACTGCAGTTCTTTTCTTGTTTATTGAACAATCACTGGTTAGTTTCTAACTTTAGCGATGTTTATTATGTTTTAATTAGCATGCTCTTCGAGTTGCATGACTTAATATGTTCTTTCGACTATTTTCCTGTTTAATTCTACCTATAATTGTTTGCTTAACAATGTTTTGCATCTAATCTAATTAATTTAGACAAGATGAAGCATGCTTAGTTTAGTGTTGTTAATAACTCGAATATTCGATTTGATTACATGGTTTAATCCATGTTCTCTGCCTAATTATGAACTTCCAATGGTTAATTGATGTTATTAACCTGCCCCAACTTGTTTAAGACCTTTACTCTAAATGTTGTATGCTCCTATGATTATTGTTACCACTCTATGTATTCTTTCCATGTCCAATCTGTACCCCTGACAACTTGTGATCATTTAAAATTAGTCTGCCTTCACTGATACCCTCTATGATACCTGATCATGTTTGTATTATACTGTTTAAACCTGAGTTTAGTATAATCTGATCCATTAAGTTCGAAATTGGTTACATTACTTGGTTTTATTAGACTAATACCCTTGCCTATTAACTTCGCAATCCTAGGATCTTTGTCTCTTAGCATATGTCACTCTGCCCAGTGTATTAATTTGCTTCTTGAGTTCATTATGTGATTATCTTACAGTGTTTTCAAATGATTTTCCAAACCTATTACCTTATTCATATTTTTATTCTGGAGTTGGCTGAAAGCCAAAGCCCTTCCCCCTAAATCTCCTCTATCAACCTCCCTAGTGTTTGCACTGCCCTGGGTTCTTGAATCCCTTGGGAACTCTAACACACTAGGGTCTAAGGTTTGTCGCGCCCGCTTTTTCCCTCTCCTTTTGGATCGGTCAGGGTTCTTGATATTATTGGGACAACTCGTTTCCTTTTGGGAAAAGGTATGTAAGGAATTGAAGACTCTCCACCTAACGAATTAAGGTGCGTTAGGGAACCTACTAAGGGTCATTATAACAAAGATTTGAATAACCAGAGATTGGGTAAGGGCTTGAAATTACTTCAAGGGGAAGGTGTTAGGCACCCATCAAAGTCTACAACTGTGGTTCCCGGCCAAACAAGCTTTGTGGATTTAAACAAGTAGAAAATAAGCTTAAACAAATAAAGTTTTTGAAAATATTCACAGTCTAAGCACACATGCGAAGTAAAGTTTTTAGAAGATTTAAAGTCTAAGCATACATATAAGGTTTTGAAAGATTTACAGTCTAAGCACACATGTGTAAGGGATATGGGAGTCCTAGGTTGTTTATCCTTTAGGATCACATCAATGCAATTGTCACAACCCAAATTTCCCTCCGTTGGGTATCGTGATGGCACCTAGTCTTAGGGACTAGGTAAGCCTAATATTTCCACTGAACAACAACAATAATAAAGGAATTTAAAAAGTTTCAAAATGAAATTCTTGACAGAGTTTACAATTTCCCAAAACCCGGTAAATACAAGTCATAAGCTCTACCAAATCTTTCTACCAAATCTAAATACAACTGTCTAGGAATAAGTAGGTACAGTTGAATAAAAATAAAACAGGAAGGTGACTCGGAAACCTGCTAACGCAGCAACAGGTTACCTTGAGTCTCCTCAGCAATTATTTGCGCAGCTACTAACAACAATAACCTGGATCTGCACACAAAAATGTGTAGAAGAGTAGTATGAGCACACCACAGCAGTGCCCAGTAAGTATCAAGACTAACCTCGGTGAAGTAGTGACGAGGACTAGTCAAGACACCACCGGTCTAATAAGTAAAAAGGCATAAATGTATAAATGACCGAAACGTAATATCTATCTAAAGATTTTTTAATATAATTAACGATATGATAGAATAATACGGAAGAAAATTCAATAATTACGATCAACGAACAACATAATAGAAATACGCAAAGAGAATGGAAAGAATGCAATCCAAATGGCGGGAATCATAACCCAATAAAAGCACTAGCAACTCAGCACTGCATCAGTTTATGCATGTCAGGCCTTAGTGAATAAACTCAATAAAACTGGTCAAACCTTGGAGTGAAAACCTTTAAATCGTGAGTTTATTTTGAAAGATTTAAAGATATAATCATTTCGGAATAGAGTACTTTCTTCTTTGAAACATACTTTCTTTGACTGTATATTTATATATTTTTATAAAGAGAAACCTTTAAAACATAGTCTCTTCAAAATATGTGGTGTTCAAATATACTTTCCCAAATACTGCTCTT
>ML301991.1:0-10801 GCA_005239505.1 Nicotiana paniculata | reverse complement strand
GAATTGTCCCCCTAGGTGAACTAAATGAATACATGCTATTAATTGCGGGGGCTACATACGCACAAGGTGATGGGACTCCGTGCGTAGCTACTATTATGCCATGTCCGGGTAGTCTAGGACCCACTAGCATGCTTTACTTGTTGTACTGGTGACCTTGTCAATAAAATATCATGTGATGCTTTCAATTAGTATCTAAATATCGGAGAAGGATAGAGTTTACTTTTCTTAATCACCTAGAAGGAGAATTGATTCTTCCTTGGATAATTGTGTTTCGGATAAACCTATCGAGTTTGGAACCCTGTCGAAATTGGCAAGTAAATCTCCAGAAAAGTATTAAATATTATACTCATGTTTATTAAAAGGAGAATTTTATCACTTCATTGAACAACTAATTTTCCTGATAAAAATGTGGTTTATTGGTGTGAATATGTGTAACTTTGGGTGCCTGAGTCGCATGTATGATTCGCGAGCAGGATGAATCTGTATTTATGTATATTCATATGAGCACCCGAGTCACAGGTATGATTCACGAGCAGGTTAGACTTATTATTATTATGTTTACCGTGTCGCATGATTGATTCGCGAGCTGGGAAAATAGATACATCTATGGTTCGGGCCGTTCGGCCCTCGGCAGTGCACAATTTATGTTTAAGTTGGTTCGAGCCGTTGACCCTCGGCATTGCTTGCGCATGATATTACTGCGTATTTGCTGTGATTTATACATGTTTATCGGCCTAAGGATGTTTTAATGGCCAGTTGTGAGGAAGGAGAATTTATGTGTAAAATGTGAAATAAGTCTGACGTTTCTTATCCCAGATTATGATTTAAATTATCAACGAAAATGACGAAGATTTAAAGTGTTAAATGTGGAAGGAGTTGATATTATTACTTCCTGATTTTAAGAAATTGTCTATGACATTCATGCTTAGTGTCTCACCTGAATATATTAAATTGACATCTAGCAAGTGTCTGATTCGACCTCTCATCACTACCACTCTGAGGTTAGGCGGGCGACTTACTGAGTACACGTTGTTTTCGTACTCATGCTACACTTGCTGTGCATTTTTATTGCATAGGTACTTTCATAGCGATGAGGCTGGTTTTGAGACTTAGACGAGCTGCATCATCTGGAGGCGATCCACAGCTGACAGAGTCTCCCTCGTATTGTTTTCATTTTGTTTTAAATTCCATTGTCAAAATTTGTATCCCGGATAAACTTTGTAATGATTGTATAAATTCTTAGAAATTGCTCATGTACTTGTGTCACCAGGTTCTGGGATGTGTTTGGGATTTAACTGAATAAATGGAATAGTTACCTGTCGTATTTATTTGATAAACTTTTATTCGTTTTTATGACTTGTAAGTGAAAGGTAACAATTTTCGAAAAAAATGTTAAAACAGGAAATTATATCACTAATTAATGATTGGCTTGCCTGACGGTGGTGTCCGGCGCCATCACGACCTTAATAGATTTCGGGTCGTGACAACTTGGTATCAGAGCACTAGGTTTCCTTAGGTTTCACGAGTCATGAGCAAGTCTAATAGAGTCTTGCAGATCGGTACGGAGACATCTGTACTTATCTTCGAGAGGCTACAAAGCTTTTAGGAGTACTTCTCTTCTTGATTCCTCATTCGATTCCTTTGAGGCTTATGCCTATTTTCTTCCTACTCAATCTTATACGTTGCGAAGCGCTTGCTATGAAACGTGGATTTGAGGGATTTAAATGGTGCTACCGATATGGTGCGTGATGTTTTCGTGCATAGTTGTTTGGGTTGTTGTTGTTACCCTGCAGAAGGATATTATGTTGTTTCAGCTCAGTAACTGTGTTTCTGAGAGCCTTAAGGCTATGCTCAGGATGTGATGATGCTTACGATTGGTTATTGTGCGATGTCGTTATGATGATAGAATGCTTGCCCATATGTTGGGGGTGATGAATGGTTTGAAGGGAGGTCTTCTCAGAGTGTGATTTCGAGATTTTATGTATTTTATTTCAGACAGAGGAAAGGCATTTGGATTATGAATGGTCCGGTTGGGGTTGATAAAGTAGTAAGAATTGGTGTTTTCAAGTAAGTTGGAGTATTCACCTATGACGTGTTATCGTCGTCCTTGATCGAATGGAATGTGTTAAGTTCGTCAGTGCCATGGTTTCTTCGGGTGCATGGGGCCAGAGTATGGTGAAGAAGTATTGAAGAATGCGGTTGGCAGAGAATGATATTGAATTGAGGCTAGGAGGTGGTTCCATTTCTAGGAGGCCAGGTGTAAGAAGCGGAAGTCGAGCAGTCGCAAAGTGGGGGAGCGACAACATAGTGGTGAATTAGAAGGTATTGTAGCATAGTTAGTAGATGTCCATGGGGAGAGGGAGGAATGGTAAGGTTGTTGAATGAGAACGGGCTTAGGATGGAGTATTGATGTCGTAGAGATAGTGCAGTACAACGTCGTTGGAAAGTGTCAGTTGGTAATTTCCACATGTGGGTTATTTGTGGGCAGGTTAGCGGTCGTGTAGTAGGCAAGTTTCTGCAAGGAATTCTAGTGGTTATTCGGTGAGAGGCCGAATATGTGAATGATTCTAGGGAACTTAAGTATTTAGGTAATGCCAACAGAAGAATTTAGAAGGCTTTCAGTGGGGTCCAGAGTGGTGCAAGGAGTAGCTTTGGGCTAAGTGAGAGAGTTCCATCGCCTGCAATTGGGTTGCAGGATTATCTTCTCATGGGGTTACAGATTATCAGTGTATTGGCAAGTTATTGCAGCTAAGGGGAAAGGATTAAAATGGTAATTATGCATGGGATTTGATAAATGTGTTTAAAAGTTGGCCCTATTGGACCAGGGTTAGGCTTTGGAAGATTCAGAATTTATGCTTAAGGCATAGGCGAGTTGTTAGGGTAGTGACTCAGTCACGTGCTTCATTGAAAGGGTTTTCGTGTGCTAGAAGAGCCTTGGAGTTGATTGTATTCGGGGCCAAGTCAGAGTGGGTGACTCTCAATAGCGGTCCTAGCAAACTTGAATGTTAAGAATGCGGTGTTTAAGGGTTTCAGGCAGCAGTATGATTAAGAATCGAGCTTTTGCAGTATAATTTCTGAGAAAGGGAAAATGGTTGGAGTGTTCTATGATATTTTTCAGCGTGCAGGATAGTGTTGGGGGAGTGAGAGAAGTAAACTCCAGGGTGTAGAAAGATTTTCAGAAGGGTATGAGACGGTTTGTGGGATTTAGATAGCATGGTCTCATGAGTCAAGGCCACTCGGGATGAGTGAGGATTGAGTTTGTTATGAGTTGAATGGGGTTACTATTGATTCTGAGGCGATTAAGGATGATTAAAATAAGATAGATTGGTTAGCCATGGTTGGAATGGCACATGTGCGATAGTGATCCGTTCCTTCAATGTGATTAAGTTATGCATGTGGTTTGTGCCGGTGCGTGCGAGGCTTGTCGGCCGCTATAATGGATTTATTTGGAAGCATTCAAGTATTATGTTGTCAGGTGTAGGCGGATCCCGGAAGGATCATGGAGGTATAGACTATTCCCTGAGGATTTTATTGTTTTGTGATTATGAGAATTCACTCGTGTGTTGTTATGGTTCTCTTGAATTGAGGTGAGAAAAGAAAAAAAAAGTTTTCTATGAAAGGGTGTTCACCCTATTAGTGGTTCAAGAGTTATGATGGAATTCCTGTGCTATCCCATATTGGCATGCAGGTGCAGTAAGCAATATGTAATTGGAATTAAGGATTAAGATTGTGTTTCGGTGTTGGCAAGGATATCATGAGCTCGGGCGAGCAAGAAAAAGGGATTTGAAAGTTCAGAATAGGCTGGTGTTATCTTCAGTGTCACCTGAGATCAATATTTGGTGAAAGAGGCTTGTACCCTGGTCATGAGTTCTTGATGTGTTTTGCAGTGTTAGTGTGGTTGGTGGTATGGATATGCAGACTTGTTACCTCGTGGAGGGCCGTGGGAGCGTGACCATGGGAAGATTGTATAAGTGTGATATGTAGTTACGTAATGGATTGAAGATTTAGACTGAGTATGAGGAAGTGTAATATTGCTTATGTGAGAATTTATGCTCGGGAGGCGTTCAATTCATTCTGTTGTGGATTGTGGGGTGTTTGTCCCGGCTATGATGGTTGTTCTTGCGTGTTATGAGAAAAAGTAGGTTATTATGGAACCAGGTAAGGCTATCAGCCTAGTTCGGTGCGAGCAGAATCAGCTTGAAGTGTGTGAATAGGTTTAAACAGGATTATGGGCTTCATGTGAGGCAAATGTGTTCCTTTCAGTATAGCGCTCCTCAAGGAGGGGTGCTGGAATATCATATGTTGTTCCGTCTTCGTTCATTTCATGTAAGGTTATTATTGTGCCGTGTGAGTTGTGAAACGGCTTGAGAAATTCCTATGTGTTAAGATTCATCATAGTGATGATATTATGTGAGCAGGAGGGCTCTTGAGATTTCAGAGTGTATATATATATCGCACTTGTGAAATAATCAAATCCTAATAGGGTTAAAAATGATATATTGAGCTAGGAAATATTCTGAAATTATTTATAATACAATTTATGAATAATTATTGAATATAAAAGTACTGAATAAATTGGAAGAGAATTGAATAAAAATATGAAAAATTACGGAAAAACACAAGTTATTATACAGAGTGATTTTGAAGGTATACATGCAAATTTTAAAATTGTTTCAGAAAAAATTGGGTATCAACAAGGAATATCTCCCCTTCCCAAGTTTGCCAACCCAGACTGAGGATTTTCCACGGCGATAGTATTATTGGGGTTTGGTGTCAGTGGTGCAGGTGACGCTGCTGGTAATCCCCTCACAAATTCTTGCAAAGCTTGGATCACATACTCTGCCATCATTTTCTTTACCCGATCTTGTTCTACCGTTTGATCATTATTATTGTTTGTGTTATTGGATCTTTCTAAGGACTGCTCCCTTGAACCACGTGGGTTTCCTGAAGGTGATGGAACTGGAGTTCCATTCTCTGATGGTTGTTGTCGTTGGAGTTCGACATAGTTTAGAGGATATCGCTTGAAAAGCAAACAAAGATTATCAGATTCCCCGTAACAGAACCAATTTTTTTAGCCAAAGAATTAGATCATTTGACCAAAGCTATTTTTAGGATGAACACAGGTTTCTGATAACCAAGGCAAGACTGATTATTGTNTGTTTAACCAAAGAATTAGATCCTTTGACCAAAGCTATTTTTAGGATGAACACAGGTTTCTGATAACCAAGGCAAGACTGATTATTGTAAGTAATTAAATAAAGAAAGATCAATGAGATGCACGAAAAGTAAAGTGTATTGCAATAATAGTTCGGATGTTCCTTTACAGGTTATATTTTACTCCCTTATATAGGGAATTTCCTAATATAACGTCTGCCCTTTTCAGCGATTGAGCATTAATGACTAATTATGACATTAATGTAACGTTACAATGAGTAACCGTAACTGTTGCGTGAATGTTGTGTAACGTGTGGATCACTAATTGAAGATCTCTGGATCTTCCCCTTGTTCCGCCCAAATACATTTTGACCGTGTCTCTTCATCTTCTCAATCAGGTTGAGACTTCCGTAGCTAATTAACCCGTGGGTGTGATTTACCATGCCTCTTTGCCTCATACCTCTTCATAGAGTCCCGTCCAGCTGTCGTGTCTTTATTGCTCCACGTAGACTGCTGAGTCATCAAGATTTGTTACATGTGTGAAGCTTTTTTTACCAATACAATGGTCACTATGAATTCCTGGTGATGTACTTTGTCTTGACTAATGCCCCAGCAACATTTATGGACTTGATGAACAGGGTGTTCAGGCCTTATATTGATTCTTTTGTCATCGTCTTCACTGAAAACATTCTGATTTAATCACGTAGCCTGGAGGAGCACGAGAAGCATTTGAGGGTGGTGCTCCAGACTTTGCGGGAACAGAAGTTGTATGCTAAGTTCTCCAAGTGTGAGTTTTGTTTGGATTCTGTGGAATTCTTGGGGAATGTGGTATACCGAGAGGGTATCAAGGTTGATCCTAAGAAGATTGAGGCAATTCAGAGTTGGCTACGCCCTACTTCAGCTACAAAGATCAGGAGTTTCTTGGGTCTAGCAGGTTATTATCGCCGATTTGTGGAGGGATTTTCCTCCATTGCAGCCCCTCTGACTAGGTTGACCCAGAAGAATGCCCCATTTTGATGGCCCGACGAGTGTGAGGCGAGCTTTCAGAAGCTCAAGACAACATTGACCTCAGCACCAGTTCTAGTGTTGCCTTCCGGTTTTAGGATGTATACGGTTTATTGTGATGCTTCACACGTTGGGTTGGGTTGTCTGTTGATGCAGGAGGGGAGAGTTATTGCATATGCTTCGCGACAGCTGAAATTTCATGAGAAGAATTACCCTGTGCACGATCTGGAGTTGGTAGTGATTGTTTATTCTCTTAAGATTTGGAGGCATTACTTGTATGGGGTGCCTTGTGAGGTTTATACCGACCACCGCAGTTTGCAGCACTTTTTCAGGCAAAGGGATCTTAATTTGAGGCAGCGCATGTGGCCTGAGTTGCTAAGGATTATGACATCACCATTCTTTATCATCCGGGAAAAGCGAACGTGGTAGCAGATTCCTTAAGCAGGAAGGCAGAGAGTATGTGTAGTTTGGATTTCATTTCAGCAGAGGACAGACCTCTAGCTTTGGACATTCAGTCCTTGGCTAATCGCCTGGTGAGGTTGGACCTTTCCGAGCCCAGCCGGGTTCTTGCATGTGTGATGGCTCAGTCTTCATTATTGGGGGAGATCAAGGCTCGACATTATGATGATCCACACTTGGTGGCTCTCCGGGAGACAGTGGTTCAGGGTGGTTCCAAGGAGGTTTCTATTGGCGAGGATGGTATTATGAGACTTCAAGGTCGCTTATGTGTCCCTAATGTTGATGGCTTGAGGGAGAGGATTCTAGATGAGGCTCAAAGTTCACGGTATTCTATACATCCTGGTGCTACGAAGATGTATCGTGACTTGAGGAAACACTACTGGTTGAGGCGGATGAAGAAGGACATAGTCGAGTTTGTGGCTAGATGTCTGTACCTGAGTGGAAATGGGAGCGCATCACTATGGACTTCGTAGTTGGGTTGCCTTGGACTTTGCAAAAGGTTGATGCAGTTTGGGTCATTGTGGACAGGTTGACCAAGTCGGCACATTTCATTCCAGTAGCTACCACTTACACTTCTGAGAGGTTGCCCAGATCAACATTTAGGAGATAGTTCGGTTGCACGGTGTCCCTGTGTCCATTATATCAAATCGAGGTCCTTAGTTCACCTCGCACTTCTGGAGAGTCGTACAGAGTGAGTTAGGCACCCGGGTAGAGCTCAGCACAACATTTCACCCTCAGACTGATGGGCAGTCAGAGTGGACATTTCAGATAATGGAGGACATTCTTAGGGCATGTGTTATAGACTTTGGAGGGCAATGGGACCAGTTCTTGCCTTTGACCGAGTTTTCTTATAATAATAGTTATCAGTCCAGCATTGAAATGGCTCCATTTGAGCTTGTATGGTCGGCGATGTCGATCTCCCATTGGGTGGTTCGAGCCTGGAGATGATAAGTTATATGGCACCGATCTGGTGAGGGATGCTTTGGAGAAAGTGAAGTTGATTCAGGAGAGACTTCGCACAACACAGTCCAGACGGAAGAGTTACGCGGATCAGAAGGCGCGTGATGTATCATTTATGGAGGGCAAGAAGGTTTTGTTGAAGGTCTCGCCGATGAAGGGTATTATGAGGTTTGGGAAGAAGGGAAAGCTGAGCCCGAGGTTTATAGGCCCATTTGAGATGTTGAGAAGAGTTGGGGAGGTTGCTTGTAAGCTTGCTTTACCTCCCAGTCTTTCAGGGGTTCATCCGGTCTTTCATATGTCCATGCTCCAGAGGTATCACGCCGACATCTCTCACGTGGTATATTTCAATACCATTCAGCTCGACGAGAGATTGGGTTACAAGGAGGAGCCAATTGCTATCATTGACAGGCAGGATCTCTAGTTGAGGTTCAAGAGGGTTTCCGCTGTAAATTTCCAGTGGAGGGGCCAACCAGTCGAGAAGGCGACTTGGGAGTACGAGAAGGACATGCGGAGCATATATTCACACTTATTCAGCACTCCAGGTATGATTCTAGACCTGTTCGAGGATGAACGTTTGTTTAAGAGGTGGAGAATGTAACGACCCGACTGGTCGTTTTGTGTTCTAGGACCCCGTGACCCTAAATGAGACTCCACGTAGTTTCTTTTACTGATTCATGACTTGCGGGGACGGGTGGTTCGACCTTTGGAGGATTTTGGAGTAGTATAGGAACACTTAGTTCCTTAAGGTTGGCCTTAAAGGCCAACTCTGACTTCAGTCAACATTTTCAGTAAACGACCCTGGAATCGGGATCCGAAGATTCTAGTAGGTTCGTATGATGATTTTGGACTTGGGCGTGTGTTCGGAACGGGTTTTGGATAACCGAAGAGCGTTTCGACGCCAAATAGTGAAGCAAGAATGCCTTTAAGTTCAAATTGAGGTTTGGAACGTGTTTTATGTTATCGAGGTCCGAACGGAATTTCAAGACCGGGAATAGTTCCATTATTCCATTTATGACTTGCTCGCAAAATTTGGTGTCATTCCGAGTAGTATAGGTATGGTTCGACATGTTGAAAGCGAATTCAGAAACTTGAAGTTCTTAAGTTTGATCAAATAGGTTTTGAGGTGTGATTTTTAAATTTAGCGGTGTTTCGGGCATCCCGAAGGCTTGAGCGAGTCCGTATTATGATTTAGGACTTGTTGGTATATTTGGACGGGGTCTCAGGTGGGCCCAGATGCCATTCAGGCATCGAGCGAGGCAAAAACCAACCTAAAATGACTACTGGTGCACCACGTCTGGTGCGATCGCACCTGCGGAGGTCCAGTCGCAGGTGCAAGACCGCTCCTGAGGTCCCAGTCTCGCAGGTGCGACTCCTGAGGGAGTTGTCAATTTCCGCAGGTGCGGACCCCTTTCCGCAGAAGCGGAGCCGCAGGTGCGGACTTTGCTCCGCAGGTGCAAAAATAGGCCACCTTCCCCTCATCCACAAGTGCGAGAATTCCCCCGCAGATGCGAGACTGCAGGTGCGGTCCTCGAGCCGCAGGTGCGAAAAGCTTGAAGGCAGTGCACTTCCGTTTAAACACGGACTTAGCCATTTTTGACCACTTTTCTTCATTCTTGGGCGATTTTGAGGGCATGCAAGAAGGGTATTCGACCTAGATACTGAGAGGTAAGTAATTTCTACTATGAATTTAGCTTATTACTTGAATTGTTAGGTAGATTACCAGCACAATTAGTAAAAAACATTGGTTAGAGTAAAAACCTAAGTTCTTGACAAAAATGGGAAATGACCAAGAAATTTGTTGAGGAATCAAACAAAAACTATATAGTATTGATCCTTAGGCCATGGGTGATATTTTCCTTCAAAAATTTTCGAAATCCGAGCATGTGGGCCCGGGGGTGTATTTTGGGATTTTGCACTTTAGGTTGAAACAATCATTTAAATGGGAAAACTTTATACTTTTGAGTATTGATTGATTTATTTATGCAATATTTGACTAGTTTCGAATCCTTGGGCGACGAATTTGAAGGTTCGGGCGCATTCTTGACCAGGGAAGTAGACTTGACGCGAGGTAAGTCTCCTTTCTAACCTTGTAAGAGGGAATTTTCCCCATAGGTTAATTAAATGGTAATGTGTCATTGTTGTGGGGGACTACGTACGTGTGAGGTGACGAGAGCCGTGCATAGTGACTATTATTTTTATGTCCGGGTAGTTAGGCCCACACCACACCATGTCAATTCTATTAAATTGAGTTATATCATTTGTAACTTCATTGTATGCAACTTTGTTTTTAAGAAAACCAAGAATTTGATGCTTTAAAGGAATTGTTATTTGAAAGAATTGAAATAAAGATGTCGTATTTGCATGCGACCGCTTCACAATTTATATGTCGCGAGCGGAGTGATTCTTTCCCCTACTCTCATGGGAGCGGGTCGTACGCCACAACAGTTATTGATAGATGCATCTATGGTTCGTGCCGTTCGACCCTTCGGTAGTGCACAGTTGTTATTATTATGTTTGCCCAGGCCGGATGTCTGATGCGTGGCTAGAATTCATAGTTTTAAGCATTATATACCTTACATTTTATGTGCTTTTGTGATAAAAATACACGTTATATGTGCATAATGGAGTCTATTTCATGTGTAGGTGAATTGGAGATGGAAGCCGAGCTAAATGGGTGCATAAACGTCAAAAATACGCTCAAGAGTCGAAAAGGAGTGACCCGGGCCATACCCGGGCGTTTGGCCCCTAAAGCCAAGCATGCCCAGGCGTTAAGGGGGCGTTTGGCCCTTAAGGCCAGGTGACCCTGGCATTAGCCAGGCGTTTGGCCCCTAACGCGAGGCCTGCCCAAGCGTTAAGGGGCGTTTGGGGCTTAACGCCTGGGTGCCTGGTCTNAGACCCAAAAACACAACTTTGAGGGGAGGATGCCATTTTTGGAGAGAATATACACACAAGATCATTGAAGAAGCAAAGGATTATCAGTTTTCTTCATCTTAATCTAGTATTTTCCATTTATGCAAAACTTATGCAATTGTTTAATTCTAGTATGAGTGGATAAACACCCATTGTTCTAGGTTTGTGGTTTAGCCATGAATATTTTTATTCGATATTAACTTAACCTTGATTATAATTCACTCAATATATGGCTGTTTTTTCAATTCTATGTTTAATTGCTTAATTGTTTGGCCAACAATTAGGTTCTATATACTATCTATGTTATGCTTGG
>ML301989.1:0-51986 GCA_005239505.1 Nicotiana paniculata | reverse complement strand
AAAAACTAAGTAGAATCCTCTTTCAACGTGGTGTGTTCCTCCGTCAAAAGTCCCCTGTCAAAAATCCCCCTTTAATGTGATATTTTTGGGTCTATTTATATGTTTAGGATGAACCCTCAATGTGTAAAAGACTTCTATTCCAACTTGGAAACACTTAAAACCCGTCAAAACACGATTTCTGTCCGTCTGGGGGACCTGGCGTTTTTGCTCTAAGGCATGGGTAACGCCAGGCCCCCCCTGGCGTTAGGGCTCTAAGGCCTGGGTAACGCCAGGCCCCCCCTGGAGTTAGGGCTCTAAGGCCTGGGTAACACCAGGCTGGGTCAGGCTGTTTGGCTCCAACGCCCGATTATCGCCCAGGTGTCCCTTTTCGCGTATTCTTCGACGTATTTGCATCCGTTTAGCCCCGTTTCCAGTTCCAATTCACCTACACATAAAATAAACCCTATTAGGCACATACGACGTGTATTTTATCATTAAAACACATAAAATGCAAGGTATATAATGCTTAAAATCATGAATTCTAGCCACTCATCAGTGTCAAACCCTGCCGGGTTGGCCGAGGAGTGGAATTATGCCCATAAGTTTGAGTTTTCCACCTCTTTCCCGCTCTTTCTTTTTTTAAATGGTTGTTCATTTCCCCTTTTAGGTGGTCTAATCATTGCTCTTTCCTCTCTTGTTTCTTCTCCCTTTCTTATGTTTAGCAATCGAGAAGGAGCTTCCTTCGTTAGTTGCCGATATTCGTGAGTGGGTGATCCAGGTTCTGCCACATACGATGGGGATTCGTGAATGTTGACCGTTCCATGAGAGGTTCGGGCATAAGCCTTCTGCTGGTGAATCATCTCGTCTTGCCCTTAGACACTCTAATCTTCGTTCTGTATTTCATTCTTTCCTATATTCTCTTTGGGTTCAGTTTCTCTTATTGGCAGGTCGGAGGGGTGCGAGGAGGGCGAGAGCCCCCATTCCTGCTTTCCGTCAGTCGAACTCTTTGGTTGGACCTATGCCAACAACGATTGCAAATGAGGGCATTCAGGCTACCACTACTTCACGGGTCGCGCCTGGGCCCGGTCGTTTGTAGGCTGCTCATCGGTTAAATACTTCGGTTCCTGTAGTTCGTTTGGTGGATGAACCGTCTCAGGGCGATGATGAAGAATTCCCATCAAAAAGGCGGAGAATAATGTCTGAGGGGGTGTCTTCGGTTGAGGGGGATTCAAGGGGCGATCCCGTGTTGTCGGTGACTGAACCTGAAGGTGATGCTATTTTGGTCGTAGGGTCCGCACCTTCTTTGGGCGTGGAGGCAGTGCCCGTATCGGTCATGGAGGGTACTGTCATGGTGAGAGGACTGATTTCGGCGGTTGCTACAATCATTTCGAGTGGTCCATCGACATCTTAACAGGCTCGTGCTCCCTCTTCGGTCAATGAGAGGGCGAAGAGCGCAGTTATAGACGATTACGAATCCGATTCAGATATTGATACCCAATTTTTCCCTATGATATTTTCAAAATTGCATATATTTTCCATAATTTCTGCATTTTTTAAGGATTGCTGAAAACCCTAGTTCCACTACTGGTCGAATCTTCTCAGATCTTTATAGATCTGAAGTGATTCTAGTGTTATCGGGTGTTTTCCTTTAAAAATCTCTTGTTTTAATTAACTGTTTCGATTTCATTTGCTCTTTTTGAAATTAGGGTTCGTCCACTTCTCAGTGTTTTAATTAATTATTTCTTCACTATCTTGATTGATTCTCATGTATATTCTTCAACCCTAGATGTTTCTGTTTTTTATATTGATTTCTTCAAATTTTTTCCGTAATTACGTTTATTTCTGTGAACCAATCTTAATTGATTTCTATTTAGGGATTTTGAATAATTCTGTCTGGATAAAATCAGTATTTACTGAGTTTTTACTTGTTTCCTTATTTGTGACATTAACTGATTATACTTGCCTTAATTAATATCAGTATGGTTTGGGATTTTACTGACTCCCTATATGATATGATTTTGAGTCCTTACCTTAATTGAACCCCCTGTTGTGACCGTTAATTGATTACCCCCCAATTAAGGGGTCTATTCCGGACTCTCCTATAGGAATTGATTCCATAATTGATTAATTGCTTCTAATTGATTGAACTGTGATTCTTTTTACCTTATTTTGATTTACTCCCTAAGTGTTATATATATACTCTTACTCTGATTCTTCAAAAAAAAAAAAAATGAACAACAGTTCAAAAAAGGCACACACACACACACACATAAACTTTCTCTCATCTCTCTCCACTACTTGTGTACATTGCTTGTCTAGCCGGGGGAAAGCCAAAAATAGACTTTTGAGTCCTACCTACTTTACCTTTTGTTTCTGTTTCCTTAACTGGCATGTTCTTATCTCAATGTCATTATGAAATTCAAATCTATGTGCTCCTTTTAGCTTTGTTTCTGCTAAGGCTCTGTCTCTTATGTACTAGTGTGACTACTGCATAGTTAACACTGTTTATTGCCTGATCATCATGTTTAAATTTCACTCTTCTTGTTTATTACTTTAACCAGCATGTTTACCTTAGTTTAAGTACTTCCATCTTTCATGTTTACTTCCTTCAACCAGCATGCGTATTTTGTGTCTCAGGCTCCTATTTTATCTAATTTACTTCAATTGGCATGACTAATTCTGTGTAGTTAGACCCCTGTCCTCAGCATGACCATTTCTACACTCAGTCTCTGTGTTTTACTGTCTATTGCTGCTAGCATCAAGTATGACTTTCCTGTGGAGACTCTAAATCAGTAGTCCACGTTCTAATGAATGCTATGAATTTGGTTGTCAATCAACCCCTGTTTGTTCTATGTACTTGTTGTTCAATATGCTCTCATTCTCATCCTGTTTATGTGTTTCTGATTTAAGGTTCCTGTTCCCAACCCCTGATCCCCTCTCTGTAAAATTGTTTGTCCTCATTTAGAGTTAATTAACAAATTGAGTTGAATCTGGGCACTTTTAGGCTTTGTGACTATGCTGTTGGTTATTGAACCTTCTTTTCTCAGAATGTTTTCAAATATTTTTTACTCTTAATATGTTTTCCCAAACTATTTCCATTCCTGAAGTATTCTTCACTTCTAAATGTTTTACTTCTATACTGTTTTCCTAAAGTTATTCCAACTATGTCAAGCACTCTCACTCTTACTCTTAGAATACTTAGGATTCTACCCCTCCAGTGTGTGTACTGCCTAGGAGTCCATGAGACTCCTCCGAACTCTGACACACTGGGTGGCCCTTCCACACTGCACAAAAAACTGTTTCTCTTTAAAAGGAGTCTTGGTGTGAGCATTTCCCGGGGTCCCTGAGGCCCTTGGGAACTTTGACGCAGCAGGACACTCTCTTGAACACTATGAGATATTAGTATCTTGGATTTGGTTGAAGGCATGGTCCTCCAGGTTTACTTTTGGGCCTATCCAGGCTCCCTATAGTATAGCAGTTTCATTTATGTAATTCATTCATTCTTGGCCTGTAATAATAATTCTTGTAAAAAAAATACTGGGGATATTAGTAAAATGGGAGGGGCTTTTATATGTGTTTTGTGGAGAAATCGGGTAGAAATCATTCTCCTAGGATTGTGCTGATTATATATGCATTAGAAACCATGCTTATAAGATTGTTTTGTGCCCTAGAAAAATAATGCTTATAGGTGCATCATATCATTTGTCCTAAACTTCTGCTTTCTAAACTTCTGCATACTCATGTCTGTTTAGAAATCCTGTCACTAGGTTTTTATTAATTCTGCCTAATAATCATGTTCATAAAGTTCTCCTATGTGCATTAAAAACCATGTTTTAGGACTTTTATTGCACTCGCCTTAATACCACGCCTATGTCTAGATAGTATAAAAAGCAGTCGCAATACCTAGATATCTTGCTTCTAGAGATAAATATATAAAACCAGTTCTGTAACGTTTGATGTTATTTTTCAGCTCCTAGATCGCATGCCTAAAGGACATAATGAACTCAAACTGCCTGTTTAAAATCTCTTGTTAGTATTAAGACTCTGATTAACAATTAGATATCATGTTCCACGCCCAGGAAATCCTGTAGGATAATTGAAATCTTGCAATTTGTAAAACTATGCTTTGCTTATTTGTGAACTGCCCGGATTCAACAGATTCTAAAATCAGTAGGCAAACTAATTAGGTTTATATCACTTCGACTTGACACAATGCTGTATATTCTCTTCTTGTCATGCTCACCTAGATATCCTATTCTAGGACCTTTCTGAAATATCTGAAATCTTGTTGTTTGAGACGTGCTAATTATCTGTTTATTTGTGGAGGTAAACATGAGACCCTTAATTGTTCTTTTACTTGACAGTCCTATATGTTCTTTGTTGTCTCTTAGATTTTATCCTTTAAACACCTTAGGAGAGTCTCGAACTGCCTAAATTAGAGGTCCTAAACACCTCCAGGGCCATAAGGAAGGGACGGGTAATGCATGCATGGATTTCGTTTAATTAAAATCGCTTTTAACCGCTAAGGGGAGGGTAATTGGGTAGTAAAATGATATGATGACCTGTGCGCTAATGCCACGTGTAACCCCTCAAGTTGAGGAAGGTTTACCGGGTATTGTACAGATTTTATCCTATAGGCTAATAGACTTAGGACTTCCCTTATTTTTATACATATGTGTGATTAGACTGATTTATTTGTAAAATGACTAATTCACAAAATAAGTTTGGCCGGGATGATGCAACTAGGTGGACTGAAGATTGTCAAAAGGCTTTTGACATAATCAAGGAGTACTTATCAACACCACCAGTCTTGGTCACGCCAGAGACAAGTAGACCATTGCTACTCTACCTTGCAGTACTAGATGGAGCTTTCGGCTGCGTCCTGGGGCACCACGACGAGACAGGGAGAAAAGAACATGCCATCTACTACTTGAGTTAGAAGTTTACACCTTATGAAGCAAGGTATTCTTTACTGGAACGAACCTACTGTGCCTTGACCTGGATAGCTCAGAAGTTGAGGCATTACTTCTGTGCCTATACAACATATCTCATATCAAGAATGTATCCTTTCAAGTATATCTTTCAGAAGCCTATGCCCACTGGCAAGTTGCCCAAATGTCAAATCTTGTTGGGTGAATTCGACATTGTCTATGTAACTCAAAAATCAGTCAAGGGACATGCACTGGCAGAGCACCTTGCTGAAAACCCTGTGGGCGGAGAATACGAACCCCTGAAAACGTATTTACCCGATGAATAGGTATCATTCGTAGGAGGAGACATTGCTGAAACCTACGATGATTGGAGAATGTTCTTTGACGGAGCGACGAATTTCAAAGGAGTTGGCATTGGAGCCGTCTTGGTATCGGAAACTGGTCAGCACTATACGGTATCTATGAAACTCAGATTCCCCTGCACCAACAACATGGCGGAATACGAGGCTTGCATATTAGGGCTCCACATGGCTATTGGCATGAACATTTAGGAGCTGCTAGTGATCGGTGATTCAGATTTTCTTGTGCACCAGGTACAAGGAGAATGGGAAACCAAGAATTCCAAGATATTACCATATCTGCACCATGTGCAGGAATTGAGGAAAAGGTTCACAAAGATAGAGTTTTGACATGTTCCCAAAATTCAGAATAAGTTTGCCGATGCATTGGCCACCTTGTCATCAATGATACTGCATCCAGACAAAAACTTCATTGATCCTATCCCAGTAAGGATCCATAGTCAGCCGTCATATTGTGCTCATGTTGAAGAAGAAACAGATGGGAAACCTTGGTTCCACGACATCAAAAGGTATCTCACAAAATGAGAATACTTGGAGAATACAAACCATACTCAGAAACGCACGCTTCGGAGATTGGACAACAATTTCTTCCACAGCGGAGTAACCCTATATAGAAGAACTCCTGATTTGGGATTATTGAGGTGTGTCGACACGAAAGAAGCTTCTAAGTTGCTAGAAGAGATACATGCCGGAACCTGCAGCCCGCATATGAATGGCTTTGTCTTGGCCAAGAAGATACTCAGGGCCGGCTATTTTTGGATGGCCATGGAGACAGATTGCATTCGATATGTTCAAAAATGCTACCAATGTCAAGTGCATGCAGTTATGATAAAAGTGCAGCTGAATGAGCTCAATGCAACAAACTCACCTTGGCCATTCGCAGCCTAGGGAATGGATGTCATTGGTCCAATCGAGCCCACCGCCTCAAATGGGCATCAGTTCATATTGGTAGTTATTGATTACTTCACCAAATGGGTCGAAGTAGCATCTTATAAAGCAGTGACTAAGAAGGTTGTGGCAGATCGACTGTATTGTTTGTCGGTTCGGAGTTCCAGAATCCATCATCATTGACAATGCCGCCAATCTCAATAGTGATCTGATGAAATCCATGTGCGAGACTTTCAAAATCAAGCACAAGAATTCCACAGCATACATACCTCAAACGACTGGAGCCGTAGAAGCCGCCGACAAAAATATCAAGAAGATACTGAGGAAAATGGTAGAAATCACAAGCAGTGGCACGAGAAACTACCATTCTCCTTACTGGGATACCTTACCACAGTCCGCACATAAACCATGGCAACACCCTATGTGTTGGTTTATGGTACTGAAGTTGTTATTCCTGCCGAAGTAGAGATTCCATTCTTGAGGATCATACAAGACGCTGAGCTCAGCGATGCAGAATGGGTAAAGAGCCGTTATGAGAAGCTAGCCCTCATAGATGAAAAAATTATGAATACTTTATATCATGGAAAAATTTATTAGAACAGGATGTCCAGAGCCTTCGACAAAAGAATCAAGACGAGACAGTTCACACCGGGGCAGCTGGTGTTGAAGAAGATCTTTTCGCATCAGGATGAAGACAAAGGGAAATTCTCTCCCAACTGGCAAGGTCCTTACATGGTTCAGAGAGTATTGACAGGGGGAGCCCTCATACTCGCAGAAATGGACGGAGAAGTATGGCCAAAACCAATCAATTCAGATGTAGTCAAGCGATATTATGTGTAACTATTTATGTTTTCCGCATATGATGTAATTGAACTACGCTCGACTTGATTCCCGTTTAAGAGGGGATACATAGGCAGCCCTGTGGGTTCAGTCACAATTCAATAAAAATTTTATTTTCCCTACCATCAGAAACTGGGACAGAATTTTGAGAAGGACCCTCAAAATTCCGAAGCAAGTTCAGTCGATCACAGCATATAAAACAGTCAGAAATGTTTGTCCATCTAATTGGGGCAGAATTTTGAGGAGGACCCTTAAAATTCTACGGCAGGAGAAGTCGCAATTTCTCGGACCGTGTCACAGTCACTGGTTCATCTAACCAATTTTCTAAAAACATATTTTTTACTATGGTTTTGAAAACTATGCATGCTTGGTTTTGAAATAATTCTGTTTAGAAAACGCTACCCCCAATGATTTGAACAGGATCTTCAGACCGAGAAAAGCAAGTCAAGCGAGCCGATGGAGGCACAAACTGACCTCCCCCTTACAGAACTCATGATTTTTATTTGAATGCAGGAACAAGGAATATGCACGCCTCTAAATTAGAACCTTCATAACAACAACGATACTGAATCCACTTCCAGCTAAAAAAATACTCTGCTATCACCTACTATCTGTTTTTCTTGTATGAGACTAAGCTCTTCTCAATCTTGCATGAGACTAAGCTCTGTCTCAATCTTGCATGAGGCTAAGACTTGCCTCCATATTTGCATAAGGCTAAGCATTGCCTTCTCTTTTCATGAGACTAAGCTCTGTCTCAATCTTGCATGAGGCTAAGCCCTGCCTCCATATTTTCATAAGGCTAAGCGTTGCCTTCAAATATTGCATGAGGCTAAGCGCTACCTCCATATTTTCATAAAGGCTAAGCAATGACTTCTCTTTGCATGAGACTAAGCTCTATCTTAATCTTGCATGAGGCTAAGCCCTGCCTCCATGTTTGCCTAAGGCTAAGATCTGCCTTCCATCTACATGAGACTAACCCTGTCCCGGACCTTGCATGAGACTAAGCTTTATCTCCATATCTGCATAAGGCTAAGTTCTGCCTTCCATCTGCATGGGACTAAGCCCTGTCCCGAACCTTGTATGAGACTAAGCTTTGTCTTCATATCTGCATAAGGCTAAGCTCTACCTTCCATCTGCATGAGACTAAGCCCTGTCCCGAACCTTGCATGAGACTAAGCTCTATCTCAATCTTGCATGAGGCTAAGCCCTTCCTCCATGTTTGCATAATGCTAAGTGTTGCCTTCATATCTTGCATGAGGCTAAGCCTTGCCTCCATATTTGCATAAAGGCTAAGAACTGCCTTCTCTTTGCATGAGACTAAGCTCTGTCTTACTTGCATGAGGCTAAGCCTTGCTTCCATGTCTATATAAGGCTAAGCTCTACCTTCCATCTGCCTGGGACTAAGACCTATCCCGAATCTTGCATGAGATTAAGCTCTGTCTCCATGTTTGCATAAGGCTAAGTTATGCCTTCTATCTGCATGGGGCTAAGCCTTATCCTGAACCTTGCATGAGACTAAGATTTGTCTCCATATCTGCATAAAGCTAAGCTTTGCCTTCTATCTGCATGGGACTAAGCCATGTCCCAAACATAGTGTGAGACTAAGCTCTGTATCCATATCTGCATAAGGCTAAAATCTGCCTTCCATCTGCATGGGACTAAGCCCTGTCCCGGACCTTGCATGAGACTAAGCTCTGTCTCCATATCTGCATAAGGCTAAGCTCCGCCTTCCATCTGTATGGGACTAATCCCTATCCCAAACCTTGCATGAGACTAAACTCTGTCTCCATACATGCATAAGGCTAAGCTCTGCCTTCCATCTGCATGGGACTAAGCCATATCCCGAACCTTGCATGAGACTAAGCCCTGCCTCCATATTTGCATAAAGGCTAAGCACTGCCTTCAATTCTGCATGAGGCAAAGCCCTGCCTCCATATTTGCATAAGGCTAAGCATTGCCTCCATATTTGTATGAGACTAAGCTTTGTCTCCATATCTGCATGAGGCTAAGTCGTGCCTCTCCATTTGCATAAGGCTAAGCGCTGCCTTCCATCTGAATGGGACTAAGCCCTGTCCCAAATCTTGCATGAGGCTAAGCCCTGCCTCCTATTTGCATAAGGCCAATCATTGCCTTTTTATTTGCCGATACTAAGCACCGTCTCTCCGGCACTATCTATTTTTTCTTCTTTCGGGATAAGCTATGCCCTCAAATTCATACAAGAGTAAGTCCTTTCTTTCACTCCTAGCATCATGTCTTTGCATATCATGGGCTGAAATATCGCCAACTTGTCCAAAGGCGTCATTGTCTAAAGGCATCATCCTCATAGCTGGAAGACACCATGTCATGGCCTGAGGATCTCTCTTATTTGCATATCATTATTCAAAGGCGTCATGGTTCGGAGGCATCATTTTCATGGCCCGAGAACACCATTTCATGGCCTGCAAATCCCTCGCTGAACAATTCATGGCCCAGGACATCATGGTCTAAGGACGTCATCATCAATTGTCCAAAGACAATTCTCATGGTCTGAAGGGAATATGCATCATGTTTAAATTACCGCACAAATATATGCCTTTAGTATCTCTTTACTTGCAGGTGACCCGATAAGAAACCGCTACCCCAACAGGAGCAATCCTGCTCCAGTTCTTTCAAATTATCTCAAACCTGACCGCTCACCATAACCATTTTTTCACCTATTCCAAAACCTTGTGTCCGTTCTTGTGGTTACTTCATCGGTACATTCCGACGATGAATCCAGAACTACACACGACCTGATTCCTGTAAGACCAGGGATATGTAGGTAGCTCAGAAACTAGAGTGCGGCCTAAATCTCTCAAACCAGCTTGCTCGGTCAAAATTGGCCATCATATCTTTACCCGACAACTCTTTTCATCCTTCCCGGGTGAAGAGGGGCAGTTGTTGATACCCAATTTTTCCCTATGATATTTTCAAATTTGCATATATACCTTCAAAACTATGCATTAGCATCAATTAACATTTTTTCCATAAATTCTGCATTTTTAAGGATTTTAATTAACTTATCCTAGTATTTTTATTTATATAAATAATTACTAACTGCATTACAAATGGAAATATAACCATTTCATGGTTTAATTTTGCTATTTATATTTATATTAAGCTTAAATTATTTTAGAAATAGCCACATTTACAGTTATTTGGTTATAATTGCAATGACTTTGTAATTATAGCCCATGCATGCATTATTACGTTATTTTTTCAGAAAATAGCTTGGTGTATTTTTAAAATAATGAGTAATTATTTTAAGACATTTCTACGCATGAAAACCATTTTTATAACCTGTTAATTATTTTTATAAATTATTTTATCAATTAAATTGGGTATTTAAAAAATAGCCTCTTAATTTCTTCAATTTTCAGACCTAACCCCTCAAATATTAGTCCTTAGAAGAATATCGTGGAGATTCAACCTGTTCTTGCCTGAAACTTGTTTAGCTTCCTGTCTCAGGCCATTTTCATTTGTGAGTATGGATTTCCTCTTGCTTTTAGTATGAATCCATGGGTTTTTGACCGATTCTCTTCATCTCTGCTATTTTCTAGAAACCTAGTTTCACTACTGGTCGAATCTTCTCATATCTTTATAGATCTGAAGTGATTCTAGTGTTATCAGGTGTTTTCCTTTAAAAATCTCTTGTTTTAATTAATTGTTTCGATTTCATTTGCTCTTTTTGAAATTAGGGTTCGTCCCAGACTTTTCCTCAAAGATTTTTCTAACTTCTCAGTGTTTTAATTAATTATTTCTTCACTATCTTGATTGATTCTCATGTATATTCTTCAACCCTAGATGTTTCTGTTTGTTATATTGATTTCGTCAATTTTTTTCCTTTATTACGTTTATGTCTGTGAACCAGTCTTAATTGATTTATATTTAGGGAATTTGAATAATTTTGTCCTGTTAAAATCAGTATTTGCCGAGATTTTTACTTGTTTCCTTATTTGTGACCTTAACTGATTATACTTGCCTTAATTAATTATCAGTATGGTCTGGGATTTTACCGACTCCCTATATGGTATGATTTTGAGTCCTTACCTTAATTGAACCCCCTATTGTGACCGTTAATTGATTACCCCCCAATTAAGGGGTCTGTTCCGGACTCTCCTATAGGAACTGATTCCATAATTGATTAATTGTTTCTAATTGATTGAATTGTGATTTTTTTTACCTTATTGTGATGTACTCCCTAAGTGCTATATATATACTCTCATTCTGATTCTTCAAAAAAAAAATGAACAACAGTTCAAAAAAGGCACACACACACATAAACTTTCTCTCATCTCTCTCTGCTACTTATGTTCATTGCTTGTCTAGCCGACTGAAAGCCAAGGCTAGACTTTTGAGTCCCTCCTACTTTACCTTCTGTTTTTGCTTCCTTAACTGGCATGTTCCTATCTCAATGTCATTATGAAATTAAAATCTATGTGCTCATTGTTGCTTTGTTTCTGCTAAGGCTATGTCTCTTATGTACTAGTGTGACTACTGGATAGCTAACACTGTTTATTGCCTGATCATTGCCTGATCAGCATGTTTAAATTTCACACTTCTTGTTTATTACTTTAACCAACATGTTTACCTTAGTTTAAGTACTTCCATCTTTCCTGTTTACTTCCTTCAACCAGCATGCTTATTTTGTGTCTCAGGCTCCTATTTTATCTAATTGACTTCAATTGGCATGACTAATTCTGTGTAGTTAGACCCCTGTCCTCAGCATGACCATTCCTACACTTAGTCTCTGTGTTTTACTGTCTATTGCTGCTAGCATCAAGCATAACTTTCCTGTTGAGACTCTAAATCAGTAGTCCACGTTCTAATGAATGTTATGAATTTGGTTGTCAGTCAACCCCTGCTTGTTCTATGTACTTGTTGTTCAATATGCTCTCAATCTCATCCTGTTTATGTGTTTCTGATTTAAGGTTCATGTGTTCCCAACCCCTGACCCCCTCTCTGTAAAATTGTTTGTCCTCAACTAGAGTTAATTAACAAATTGAGTTGAATCTGGGCACTTTTAGGCTTTGTGACTATGCTGTTGGTTATTGAACCTTCTTTTCTCAGAATGTTTTCAAATTTTTTTTACTCTTAATATGTTTTCCCAAACTATTTCCACTCCTGAAGTATTCTTCACTTCTAAATGTTTTGCTTCTATACTGTTTTCCTAAAGTTATTCCAACTATGTCAAGCACTCTCAATCCTACTCTTAGAATACTTAGGATTTTTCCCTTCCAGTGTGTGTACTTCCTAGGAGTCCATGATACTCCTCCGAACTCTGACACACTGGGTGGCCCTTCTACACTGCACAAAAAATTGTTTCTCTCTAAAAGGAGTCTTGGTGTGAGCATTTCCCGGGGTCCCTGAGGCCCTTGGGAACTTTGACGCACCGGGATAATATCTTGGACACTATGAGATATTAGTACCTTGGATTTGGTTTAAGGCCTGGTCCTCCAAGTTTACTTTTGGGCCTATCCAGGCTCCCTATAGTATATCAGTTTCATTTCTGTAATTCTTTCATTCTTGGCCTGTAATAATAATTCTTGTAAAACAGATATTGGGGGTATTAGTAAAATGGGAGGGACTTTTATATGTGTTTTGTGGGGAAATCGGGTAGAAATCATGCTCCTAGGATTGTTGTGATTATATATGCATTAGAAACCATGCTTATAAGGTTGTTTTGTGCCCTAGCAAAACAATGCTTATAGGTTCATCATATCATTTGTACTAAACTTCTGCTTTCTAAACTTCTGCATACTCATGTCTGTTTAGAAACCCTGTCACTAGGTTGTTATTACTTCTTCCTAATAATCATTTTCATAAAGTTCTCCTATGTGCATTAGAAACCATGTTTTATGACTTTTATTGCACTCGCCTTAATACCACGCCTATGTCTAGATAGTATAAAAAGCAGTCCCAATACCTAGATATCATGCTTATAGAGATAAATATATAAAACCAGTTCTGTAACGTTTGATGTTATTTTTCAGCTCCTAGACCGCATGCCTATAGGACATAATGAACTCAAACTGCCTGTTTAAAATCTCTTGTTAGTATTAAGACTCTGATTAACAATTAGATATCATGTTCCATGCCCAGGCAATCCTGTAGGATAATTGAAATCTTGCAATTTGTAAAACTATGCTTTGCTTATTTGTGAACTGCCAGATTCAACAGATTCTAAAATCAGTAGGCAAACTGATTAGGTTTCTATCACTTCGCCTTAACACAATGCTGCATATTCTCTGCTTGTCATGTTCACCTAGATATCCTGTTCTAGGACCTTTCTGAAATATCTGAAATCTTGTTGTTTGAGACGTGCTAATTATCTTCTTATTTGTGGAGGTAAACATGAGCCCCTTAATTGTTCTTTTACTTGACGGTACTATATGTTCTTGTTTGTATCTTAGATTTTCTCCTTTAAACACCTTAGGAGAGTCTCAAATTGCCTAAAGTAGAGGTCGTAAACACCTCCAGGGCCATAAGGAAGGGACGGGTAATGCACACATAGAATTCGTTTAATTAAAACCGCTTATAACCGCTAAGGGGAGGGTAATTGGGTAGTAAAAGGATATGATAACTTGTGCGCTAATGCCACGTGTAACCCCTCTAGTTGAGGAAGGTTTACCTAGTATTTTACAGATGTGATCCTATAGGCTAATAGACTAAGGAATTCCCTTAGTTTTATACATATGTGTGCTTAGACTGCTTTATTTGTCAAATGACTAATTCACAAAATAAGTTTGGCCGGGACCCACCGTTTTGGACCTCGAGGGGTGCGTAACACCTTCCCCTCAAGGTATTTTCAAGCCCTTACCCAATCTCTGGTAACACAAACCCGTTTCATGAGTTACTTGCATTAGGTGCCCTAACGCACCTTAAATCCGTTAGGTGGCGACTCTTTAATTTCCATACCCTTTTCCCAAAAGGAAACGAGTTGTCCCAAAGCATGTCGAAACCTGGACTCCCGTGAAAGGGGGGAAAATGGTGGGGGGAGGGGGGCGACAACATGGAGACTCTGCTGGGGATTTTAGGTTTTTACCATAACAAACTTATTTTTTGTAAGTTAGTCTTAAGCATGCTTCTTTTGTTAATACATGCGCATCCTTTCCCTTTCCCCTAATGTGATTTTAATTGCCCGTTTTGAGCAATTATGATTTCCTTTACTGCAGAAACTGACTTATTTCTTTGTTTTCCTTTCTTAAACGTCTTTCAATTATTAAATACCGCATTCATTATTTTCCTAACCTGCAAATACGTGACAACATGTTATTTACTGATGCATAAATCATGCTTAACATCATATTCCACTCGTGCGTAATCAATCCTATAGAAACGCTTTATGAGTGGTTGCACTCTTCCTATATATCACCCTTTAAATTCGGAAAGGCTTATTTTCGGTAAAACTAGTCGATCAGCGGTGCAATCGACGGTTCCGTGCCTATCCCCCTCAAGTTGTCCGCTTGAGGGTACCAGTCTAGACCCCCATAGCAACCTTACTCTGATTATAATTGTACATGCATCATGGTCAAACCTAGCCGGGTTAATATGTTGTCCACATAATAACCCTTTAAGACAAACCTTATCCAAAAGTCCACCGGGGTTTCCATAATCCCAACGGACGCGACCACATTTTGTGCATTAATTTTGGAGAACTAAATGCCAATATTCTAATCATGGATATATAAATAGTCGAATCTGGAGGGGGAAAGGGTCTAACCTTATTTGTTTTGTAGAAAATGAGGCACAAGGTCCCCAGGTTCGGCATGGTCCATAGTATACCACCACTGCTACTAGATTGGTGGGAAGATCTTTCCTCAAGTAAAGTATACATGTTGTTGGGCATGCGCGAACAAGGGGGCGTGATTGATGGAGTCATAAAGATCAAGCCTGGGGAAGGTCCTTCTGGGACCAAGTAGATTAGATTTATTTTCTTCTCCAAATGTAATAAGGCCAAGTGCCAGTAGTGACTTATATTTTATTATCTTAGTGTCATTTTGGGATTCGTCTGTTTTTTATATTAATGAAATGAGGCATTTATTGGCATTTAAGTTCTCCAAAACAATTTTTTGCTAGGCCTACCTCGGGCACAACGAGGCTCCCAAAATAGGATGCGAATTTACGTTCCACAATATGTGTTTAAATATTGCAAATATTCTTTTCAGAACTCTTAGTGACTTGGCCACCTTTTGTTTTTCTTTCTTCTGATTATTCGCATTCCCCAAAGGTTGGTTCACGCATACTGGCATCATCAGCTTATCATACCAGATCCAGAGGCCCTCCACCTTCTCCCCCTCCAAGTATACCGAAAGATAATGGACTGTTAGACCATCGAGGGCCCCACGAGTCCCGGGGTAGCAAGGCTGAACAACATTATTTTATTTTTTTGAATGATGATTTCCGTTTTGCATTTTGTTTAAAATAATATTTCCAATATTCCAAAACGATGTTTTAATTATTGAAAACCGCATTTGTTTGACACTTTCCATGAATTAATGATTACCATTACCATTTCTCTCTCATATTTTTATATATACAGCATTACTATTGCCTATCTCGATGAACCGGCAACTGTGACATGTAATGAGGCAACACAACAAAAGGATAGTGATTCAAAATAAGAGGATGTCATACCTGAGGAAATTTTCAGAGAAGTGGAGGACTTTGAGAACAATCCTAAGTCCAACCTGGTCGAGACTGAAATAATCAACTTAGGAGATTCTGAAACTGTCAAGGAGACCTGCATCAGCATTCACTTGTCGCCATCAGATCAAGAAGAGTACACATAGTTCTTGAAACAGTATGAGGACATATTCTCATGGTCGTACGACGACATGACCAGATTAAGTACATCTATTGTGGCCCACAAGTTGCCCAATCTGTCCACCAGTGAAGCAGAAACTCAGGAAATTCAAGCCTGATATATGAGTCTGAAAATCAAAGAGGAAGTTATTAAGCAAATTAAGCCAAGGTCCTCAGGGTAATGGAATACCCAACCTAGTTAGCCAACATCGTGCTCGTTTAGAAGAAGGATGGGAAGGTTAGAATCTGTGTTGATTATCGGGATCTCAACAGAGCCAGCCCAAAGGATGATTTCCCACTTCCAAACATGCACATCTTAATCGAAAGTTGTGTCAGACATGAACTCCAATCCCTTATAGATTGCTTTGCCGGTTACCATCATATTTGGATGGACGAGGAGGACGTTGAGAAAACCGCTTTCATTACGCCCTAGGGGGTCTACTGTTACAAGATGATGTTGTTCGGCCTAAAGAACGTTGGGGCCACCTACATGAGGGCCATGACTGCTATCTTTCATGACATGATACATAAAGAGATTGAGGTGTATGTGGACGATGTCATCATTAAATCCAAGAAGTCCACAGATCATATAGCAGACTTGAGGAAATTCTTTGACAGACTGCGGAAGTATAACTTGAAGTTATACCCCGCAAAATGTGCATTCGAGGTTCCTGCCGAAAAGTTATTGGAATTCATCGTCAGCCACCGAGGGATAGAATTGGATCCATCAAAAGTCAAAGCCATCCAAGAGCTACCACCGCCAAAGAGTAAGAAGGATGTATTGAGTTTTCTGGCAAGGCTAAACTACATCAGCCGATTCATAGCCCAATCCACAGTTATATGTGAGCCAATTTTTAAGATGTTGAAGAAGGATGCTACAACTAGGTGGACCGAAGATTGTCAAAAGGCTTTTGACAAAATCAAGGAGTACTTATCAACACCACCAGTCTTGGTCCCGCTAGAGCTAGGTAGACCATTTCTACTCTACCTTGCAGTACTAGATGCAGCTTTCGGCTGCGTCCTGGGGCAGCACGATGAGACAGGAGAAAAGAACATGCCATCTACTACCTGAGTAAGAAGTTTACACCTTATGAAGCACGGTATTCTTTGCTGGAACGAACCTGTTGTGCCTTCACCTGGATAGCTCAGAAGCTGAGGTATTACTTCTGTGCCTATACAACATATCTCATATCAAGAATGGATCCTTTGAAGTATATCTTTCAGAAGCCTATGCCCACTGGCAAGCTGTCCAAATGTCAAATCTTGTTGGGTGAATTCTTTGTCTATGCAACTCAAAAATCAGTCAAGGGACATGCACTGGCAGACCACCTTGCTAAAAACCCTGTGGGCAGAGAATACGAACCCCTGAAAAAGTATTTTGCCGATGAATATGTATTATTTGTAGGAGGAGACATTGCTGAAACCTACGATGGTTGGAGAATGTTCTTTGATGGAGCGACGAATTTCGAAGGAGTTGGCATTAGATCCGTCTTGGTATCGGAGACTGGTCAGCACTTTACGGTATCTGCAAAACTCAGATTCCCCTGCACCAACAACATGGCATAATACGAGGCTTGCATATTAGGACTCCACATGGCCATTGACATGAACATTCAGGAGCTTCTGGTGATCGGTGATTCAGATTTTCTTGTGCACCAGGTACAAGGAGAATGGGAAACCAAGAATTCCAAGATATTACCATATCTGCACCATGTGCAGGAATTGAGGAAAAGGTTCACAAAGATAGAGTTTCGACATGTTCCCAGAATTCAGAATGAGTTTGCCGATACATTGGCCACCTTGTCATCAATGATACTGCATCAAGACAAGAACTTCATTGATCCTATCCCAGTAAGGATCCATAGTTAGCCGACATATTTTGCTCGTGTTGAAGAAGAAACAGATGAGAAACCTTGGTTCCATGACATCAAATGGTATTTGACAAAAGGAGAATACCCGGAGCATGCAAACCATACTCAGAAACGCACGCTTCGGAGATTGTCCAACAATTTCTTCCACAACGGAGGAACCCTACATAGAAGAACTCCTGATTTGGGATTATTGAGTTGTGTCAATGCGAAAGAAGCTTCTAAGTTCTAGAAGTGATACATGTCGGAACCTGCGGCCCGCATATGAATGGTTTTTTCTTGGCCAAGAAAATACTAAGGGCCAACTATTTCTAGATGGCAATGGAGACAGATTGCATCCGATATGTTCAAAAATGCTATCAATGTCAAGTGCATGTAGATATGATAAAAGTGCCGCCAAATGATCTCAATGCAAAAAACTCACCTTGGCCATTCGTCGCCTAGGAATGGATGTCATTGGTCCAATCGAGCCCACTGCCTCAAATGGGCATCGGTTCATCTTGGTAGCTATTGATTACTTCACCAAATAGGTCGAAGCAGCATCTTCCAAAGTAGTGACTAAGAAGGTTGTGGCAGATTTTGTTTGCGACTGGATTGTTTGCCGGTTCGGAGTTCCAGAATCCATCATCATTGACAATGCCACCAATCTCAATAGTAATCTGATGAAACCATGTGCAAGACTTTCAAAATCAATCACAAGAATTCCATAGCATACATACCTCAAATGAATGGAGTCGTAGAAGCCGCCAACAAAAATATCAAGAAGATACTGAGGAAAATGGTAGAAAATCACAAGAAACTACCATTCGCCTTACTGGGATACCGTACCACATTCCGCACATCAACCGGGGCAACACCCTATTTGCTGGTTTATGGTACTGAAGATGTTATTCCCACCGAAGTAGAAGTTCCTTCCTTGAAGATCATACAAGAATCTAAGCTCAGCGACGCAGAATGGATAAAGAGCCATTATGAGTAGCTAGCCCTCATAGACGGAAAAAGGATGAATGCGGTATGTCACGGACAACTTTATCAGAACAGGATGTCCAGAGCCTTCGACAAAAGAGTTAAGCCGAGACAGTTCACACCTGGGCAGCTGGTGTTGTAGAAGATCTTTCCGCTTCAGGATGAAGCCAAAGGGAAATTCTCTCCCAACTGGCAAGGTCGTTACATGGTTCACAGAGTATTGACAGGGGGAGCCTTCATACTCGCAGAAATGGACGGAGAAGTATGGCCATAACCAATCAATTCAGATGCAGTCAAGCGATATTATTTGTAACTATTTATGTTTTCTGCATATGATGTAATTGAACTACGCTCGACCTGAATCCCGTTCAAGAGGGGATACGTAGGCAGCCCTGTGGGTTCGGTCACAATTTAATAAAAATTTTATTTACCCTACCATCAGAAACTGGGGCAGAATTTTGAGGAGGACCCTCAAAATTCCGAAGAAAGTTCAGCCGATCACAGCATATACATCAGTCATAAATGTTTGTCCGTCTAATTGGGGAAGAATTTTTAGGAGGACCCTCAAAATTCTACGGCAGGAGAAGTCGCAATGTCTCGGATCGTGTCACAGTCACCGGGTCATCTAACCAATTTACTAAAAACATATTTTTTACTATGACTTTGAAAACTACACATGCTTGGTTTTGAAATAATTATGTTTAGCAAATTCTATCCCCAATGATTTGAACAGGATCTTCAAACCGAGCAAAGCGAGTCAAGAGAGCCGATGGAGGCACGAACCAACCTCCCCCTTACAGAACTCATGATTTTTCTTTGAATACAGGAACAAGGAATATGCACGCCTCGAAATCACAACCTTCATAACAACAACGATATTGAATCCACTTCCAGCTAAAAAAATACTCTGCTATCACCTACGATCTGTTCTTTTTGTATGAGACTAAGCTCTGTCTCAATCTTGCATGATACTAATCTCTGTCTCAATCTTGCATGAATAAGACCTGTCTCTATATTTGCATAAGGCTAAGCGTTGCCTTCTCTTTTCATGAGACTAAGATATGTCTCAATCTTGCATGAGGCTAAGCCTTGCCTCCATGTCTGCATAAGGCTAAGCTCTGCCTTCCATCTGCATGGGACTAAGACCTGTCCTGAATCTTGCACGAGACTAAGCTCTGTCTCCATGTCTGCATAAGGCTAAGCTATGCCTTCTATCTGCATGGGGCTAAGCCCTATCCCGAACCTTGCATGAGACTAAGATTTGTCTCCATATCTACATAAGGCTAAGCTTTGCCTTCCATCTGCATGGGACTAAGCCATGTCCCAAACTTGGCATGAGACTAAGCTCTGTCTCCATATCTGCATAAGGCTAAAATCTACCTTCCATCTGCATGGGACTAAGCCTTGTCCCGAACCTTGCATGAGACTAAACTCTGTCTCCATATCTGCATAAGGCTAAGCTCTGCCGTCATCTGCATGGGACTAAGCTCTGTCTCCATATCTGCATAAGGCTAAGCTCTGCCTTCATCTGCATGGGACTAAGCTCTGTCTCCATATCTGCATAAGGCTAAGCTCTGCCTTCATCTGCATGGGACTAAGCTCTGTCTCCATATCTGCATAAGGCTAAGCTCTGCCTTCATCTGCATGGGACTAAGCTCTGTCCCGAACCTTGCATGAGACTAAGCTCAGTCTCCATATATGCATAAGGCTAAGCTTTGTCTTCTATCTGCATGGGACTAAGCCATGTTCTGAACCTTGCATGAGACTAAGCTCTACCTCAATCTTGCATGAGGCTAAGCCATGCCTCCATATTTGCATAAGGCTAAGCGTTGCCTTCAAATCTTGCATGAGGCTAAGCCCTGCCTCCATATTTGCATAAAGACTAAGCACTGCCTTCTCTTTGCATGAGACTAAGCTCTATCTTAATCTTGTATGAGGTTAAGCCTTGCCTCCATGTCTGCATAAGGCTAATCTCTACCTTCCATCTGCATGGGACTAAGCCCTGTCCCGAATCTTGCATGAGACTAAGCTCTGTCTCCTTGTTTGCATAAGGCTAAGCTATTCCTTCTATTTGCATGGGACTAAGCCCTATCCCGAACCTTAAATGAGACTAATCTTTGTCTCCATATCTGCATAAGACTAAGATCTGCCTTCCATCTGCATGGGACTAAGCCATGTCCCGAACCTTGCATGAGACTAAGCTCTGTCTCCATATCTACATAAGGCTAAGCTTTGCCTTCCATCTGCATGGGACTAAGCCATGTCCCGAACCTTGCATGAGACTAAGCTCTGTCTCCATATCTACATAAGTCTAAGCTCTGCCTTCCATTTGCATGGGACTAAGCTTTGTCCCGAACCTTGCATGAGACTAAGCTCTGTCTCCATATCTGCATAAGGCTAAGCTCCGCCTTCCGTCTACATGGGACTAAGACCTATCCCGAACCTTGCATGAGACTAAGCTCTGTCTCCATATCTGCATGAGGCTAAGCTCTGCCTTCCATCTGAATGGGACTAAGCCCTGTCCTGAACCTTGCATGAGACTAAGCCCTGCCTCCATATTTGCATAAAGGCTAAGCATTGCCTTCAATTCTGCATGAGGCTAAGCGTTGCCTCCATATTTGCATAAGGCTAAGCGTTGCCTCCATATTTTCATGAGACTAAGCTCTGTATCCATATCTGCATGAGGCTGAGCCCTGCCTCTCCATTTTCATAAGGCTAAGCACTACCTTCCATCTGCATGGTTTGAAGGGAATCTGCATCATGTTTAAATTACCGCACAAATATATGCCCGTAGTATCTCTTTAATTGCAGGTGACCTGATAAGCAACTGCTACCCCAACAGGAGAAATCCCGCTCCAGTTCTTTCAAATTATCTCAAACCTGACCGCTCACCATAACCATTTTTTCACCCATTCCAAAACCTCGTGTCCGTTCTTGTGGTTACTTCATCGGTACATTTCTCCGATGAATCCAGAACTACACACGGCCTGATTCCTGTAAGACCAGGGATATGTAGGTAGCTCAGAAACTAGAGTGCGGCCTAAATCTCTCAAACCAGCTCGCTCGGTCAAAATTGGCCATCATATCTTTACCCGACAACTCTTTTCATCCTTCCCGGGTGAAGAGGGGCAGTTGTTGATACCCAATTTTTCCCTATGATATTTTCAAAATTGCATATATACCTTCAAAACTATGCATTAGCATCAATTAACATTTTTCCATAATTTCTGCATTTTAAAGATTTTAATTAACTTATCCCAATATTTTTATTTATATGAATAATTACTAACTGCATTACAAATGACGTTATAACAACTTCATGGTTTAATTTTGCTATTTATATTTATATTAAGCTTAAATTATTTTACAAATAGCCAAATTTACAGTTATTAGGTTATAATTGCAATGACTTTGCAATTATAGCCCATGCATGCATTATTACATTATTTTGCCAGAAAATAGCTTGGTATATTTTTAAAATATTGAGTAATTATTTTAAGACATTTCTATACATGAAAACCATTTTTATAACCTGTTAATTATTTTAATAAATTATTTTATCAATTAAATTGGGTATTTAACAAATAGCCTCTTAATTTCCTCAACTTTCAGACCTAACCCCTCAAATATTAGCCCAAAACCCTTTTTAAAACCATCCCAAACCCCTTAAGCCCAATTTGTATCTACCCGACCCAAACCCCTATCAAATCGTGGTTGTTGATCTTTTATGATCAACGGTCCACGATTAAACTTACCATTTTAATTCAACCAACCCTAACTCCCCTCTTCATTCCTCTTCGACCGCCGTCACTGGTTTTCCTAACCTCTCTAGCTCTCTCTCGACCTACCCTAACCTTAATCACCGTCACCGGCGAGAATCTCCCTTCTATGGTGTTTCCGTGCATTCTCCGACCACCACCGGTCTCCTATACTCCCTGACTATTTGATTTCATGAGTCCGTAGAAGAATCTCGTGGAGATTCAACCTGTTCTTGCCTGAAACTTGTTTACCATCCTGTCTCAGGCCATTTTCGTTTGTGAGTATGGATTTCCTCTTGCTTTTAGTATGAATCCATGGGTTTTTGACCGATTCTCTTCATCTCTGCTATTTTCTGGAAACCCTAGTTTCACTACTGGTCGAATCTTCTCATATCTTTATAGATCTGAAGTGATTCTAGTGTTATCGGGTGTTTTCCTTTAAAAATCTCTTGTTTTAATTAATTGTTTCAATTTCATTTGCTCTTTTTGAAATTAGGGTTACTCAAAGATTTTTCTAACTTCTCAGTGTTTTAATTAATTATTTCTTTACTATCTTGATTGATTCTCATGTATATTCTTCAACCCTAGATGTTTCTGTTTGTTATATTGATTTCGTCAATTTTGTTCTGTTATTACGTTTATTTCTGTGAACCGGTCTTAATTGATTTCTATTTAGGGAATTTGAATAATTCTGTCCTGTTAAAATTAGTATTTGCTGAGATTTTTACTTGTTTTCTTATTTGTGACCTTAACTGATTATACTTTCCCTAATTAATTATCAGTATGGTTTGGGATTTTACTGACTCCTTATATGGTATGATTTTGAGTCCTTACCTTAATTGAACCCCCTGTTGTGACTGTTAATTGATTATCCCCCAATTAAAGGGTCTATTCCGGACTCTCCTATAGGAATTGATTCCATAATTGATTAATTGCTTCTAATTGATTGAATTGTGATTCTTTTTACCTTATTTTTATTTACTCCCTAAGTTCTATATATATACTCTCATTCTGATTCTTCAAAAAAATAAAAATGAACAATAGTTCAAAAAAGGCACACACACACATAAACTTCCTCTCATCTTTCTCTGCTACTTGTGTTTATTGCTTGTCTAGTCGGCTGAAAGCCAAGGCTAGACTTTTGAGTCCTGCCTACCTTACCTTCAGTTTCTGCTTCCTTAACTGGTATGTTCCTATCTCAATGTCATGATGAAATTAAAATCTATGTGCTCCTTGTTGCTTTGTTTCTGCTCTTATGTACTAGTGTGACTACTGCATAGTTAACACTGTTTATTGCCTGATCAACATGTTTAAATTTCACTCTTCTTGTTTATTACTTTAACCAGCATGTTTACCTTAGTTTAAGTACTTCCATCTTTCATGTTTACTTCCTTCAACCAGCATGCTTATTTTATGTCTCAGGCTCCTATTTTATCTAATTGACTTCAATTGGCATGACTAATTCTGTGTAGTTAGACCCTTGTCCTCAGGATGACCATTCCTACACTTAGTCAAAAAATATGTGTTTTACTGTCATTATGCTAGCATCAGGTATGACTTTCCTATTGAGACTCTAAATCAGTAGTCCACGTTCTAATGAATGCTATGAATTTGGTTTTCAATCAACCCATGCTTGTTCTATGTACTTGTTTTTCAATATGCTCTCATTCTCATCCTGTTTATGTGTTTCTGATTTAAGGTTCCTGTGTTACCAACCCCTGATCCCCTCTCTGTAAAATTGTTTGTCCTCACCTAGAGTTACTTAACAAATTGAGTTGAATTTGGGTACTTTTAGGCTTTATGAGTATGTTGTTGGTTATTGAACCTTCTTTTCTCAGAATGTTTTCAAAATGCTTTTACTCTTAATATGTTTTCCCACACTATTTCCACTCCTGAATTATTCTTCACTTCTAAATGTTTTACTTCTATAATGTTTTCCTAAAGTTATTCCAATTATGTCAAGCACTCTCACTACTACTCTTAGAATACTTAGGATTCTGCCCCTCCAGTGTGTGTACTGCCTAGGAGTCCATGAGACGACTCCGAACTCTGACACACTGGGGCTGGCCCTTCCACACTGCACAAAAAAACTGTTTCTCTTTAAAAGGAGTCTTGGTGTGAGCATTTCCCGGGGTCCCGGAGGCCCTTGGGAACTTTTACGCACCAGGATACTCTCTTGGACACTATGAGATATTAGTAACTTGGATTTGGTTGAAAGTCTGGTCCTCCAAGTTTACTTTTGGTCCTATCCAGGCTCCCTATAGTATAGCAGTTTCATTTCTGTAATTCATTCATTCTTGGCCTGTAATAATAATTCTTGTAAAACAGATATTGGGGATATTAGTAAAATAGGAGGGACTTTTATATGTGTTTTTTGGGGAAATCGGGTAGAAATCATGCTCCTAGGATTGTTGTGATTATATATGCATTAGAAACCCTGTTTATAATATTGTTTTGTGCCCTAGAAAAACAATGCTTATAGGTGCATCATATTATTTGTCCTAAACTTCCATTTTCTAAACTTCTGCATACTCATGTCTGTTTAGAAATCATGTCCCTAGGTTGTCATTAATTCTGTCTAATAATCATGTTCATAAAATTCTCCTATGTGCATTAGAAACCATGTTTTAGGAATTTTATTGCACTCGCCTGAATACCACGCCTATGTCTTGATAGTATAAAAAGCAGTCCCAACACCTAGATATCATGCTTATAGAGATAAATATATAAAACCAGTTCTGTAACGTTTGATATTATTTTTCATCTCCTAGACAACATGCCTATAGGACATAATGAACTCAAACTGCCTGTTTAAAGTCGCTTGTTAGTATTAAGACTCTGACTAACAATTAAATATCATGTTCCACACCCAGGCAATCCTGTAGAATAATTGAAATCTTGCAATTTGTAAAACTATGCTTTGCTTATTTGTGAACTGCCCAGATTCAACAGATTCTAAAATAAGTAGGCAAACTGATTAGGTTTCTACACTTCGCCTTAACACAATGCTGCATATTCTTTGCTTGTCATGCTCACCTAGATATCCTGTTCTAGGACCTTTCTGAAACATTTGAAATCTTGCTGTTTGAGACGTGCTAATTATCTGTTTATTTGTGGACGTAAACATTAGCCCCTTAATTGTTCTTTTACTTGACAGTCATATATGTTGTTTGTTGTCGCTCAGATTTTCTCCTTTAAACACCTTAGGAGAGTCTCGAACTGCCTAACTTAGAGGTCCTAAACACCTCCAGGGCCATAAGGAAGGGATGGTTAATGCACGCATAGAGCTCGTTTAATTAAAATCGCTTATAATCGCTAAGGGGAGGGTAATTGGGTAGTAAAAGGATATGATAAGGTTTACCGGGTATTGTACAGATGTGATCCTATAGGCTAATAGACTTAGGACTTCCCTTATTCTTATACATGTGTGTGCTTAGACTGCTTTATTTGTCAAATGACTAATTCACAAAATAAGTTTGGCCGGGACCCACCGTTGTGGACCTCGATGGGTGCCTAACACCTTCCCCTCAAGGTAATTTCAAGCCCTTACCCAATCTCTGGTAACACAAACCGGTTTCATGAGTTACTTGCATTAGGTGCCCTAACGCACCTTAAATTCATTAGGTGGTGACTCTTCAATTTCCATACCCTTTTTCCAAAAGGAAACGAGTTGTCCCAAAGCATGTCGAAACCCAGACTCCCGCAAAAGGGGGAAAAAGGGGGGGCGCGACAGATCCCGAGGACATGTGAATTTTTAAGGAAGGGTTTTCTCGGGTCGATGTGAGAGCGGAAGGTCCTTCTCGTGTGATCGATATTCCATCGGATTATGACTTGTTGGAGGATACGGTGGACTTGGTGCCCCAATTCGACCTTCTGTGCTTCGCTGCCGAAAGTAGGTCTCTTCGGGGGATCAGCGATATCGACCTGTCACGAGGTGTAGCTAGGATGTCTTTGAGGGTAAGTTCTTTGTTGTTTTCTTCGTTTCACGCCTTTCACGTTTGCTGACCCTTTCGTTTTCTCCCTCTTTTTCCTTTTCAAACTTTTATCTTGGAGACCGAGGGTGCTCGTCAGGTGGAGATGCGGGCTGTTGTCTTTTAGAAAATAGCTATGAAGTACTGCTGGTATCGCGACAAGTGATGCGAGATGCACACTCTGCTCAGGGCGGGCGACAGTCATCGATCCCTTAGGGAGGAGTTGGAGCGGAAAGATGAGGACCTGATGCGGTCCATTGGCAGATGCAGCAAGCTCGAGGGGCTGCTTAGGGCCAAAGAAGAAGAGCTTGAGGTGGGCAAGGGGGTTGCGCCGAGTGTGTTGATCTTCAGACGAAAGTGGTGGCCTTGCAAGCGGAGCTTGAGCAAAGTGCCACTAGAGTCTCCAATCTAAGTGTAGAGTTGTCGGAGAAGGTGACTGAGGTAGAACGGAAGGTTACTGAGTTGGAGAGGGACGAGGGAGCCCGGGTGGCGGCTTTGGCGAAGGCAGCGGCACTAGAAGACATCACCCGCGTTCTCAGGACTGAGTGACCAACTAAGATGGATTCGACTGCACTGAAAGAGGTGCGGCTCGAGGAACAGATCGGTAGGCTTGAGTGATATATTTCAAACCTGGGTGATCAAATTGTGGTTTCTCGAGGCTGAAAAGGAGTGATTGTTCGCTCAGGCTCTTCCTCAAAAACCAACCTTTGCTGTTGTTCTTCGCTATTTGTACGAGATATGGATCCATGCTGAGGCTCAGCGATTGTTAATGGCGAGGAGCGTTCCTGAAGTAGTTTTTGAAGATGCTCGTGTTAAAGCACGCGAGGCCCGTCTTGCCTACGGCTACGACCCTGCGACACTGGAGGCCGATGGAGATGTTGAGATCAAAGATGGGCTTATTTCCAATGATGAAAGTGCTGGGGGGGACGATGGTGGAGATGAAGCCGTTGGACCGAGCTGAGGAAGGGTGATGACATGGACGGGGATAGCGTTGAATGAAGCCTTTGTGCTTAGTTTTTTGTACTTAGTTTTTTTTGTTCTTTTCTTCGTTGTTGCTGGTTTTCTTTTTGCGGGTGCCCGCTTTTAGCCTTTTGTAAGACGTTGTTTATATATATTTTTGAATAAGACAGTTGGTTTGTCTTTGGCTTTTCTTTCTGAAAAGATCTTTGGATTTTCTCGTGATAAGTCCCTGACTTTCAGTCGAGAATTGGAGCGAGGTCGAATTCCCTCCGTTAATTCGAGCGAGGTCGGCTTGTGACTTGCACTTGACTCGAGCGAAGTCACATTTTATCTTGTTAGTTCGAGCGATGTCGAATTTTAACTTGTTAGTTCGAGCGAGGTCGAACTTTACTTTCAACTGGCGATGGTCGGGGGCCGCGTGGTTGTGAATTCGAATGAGGTCAAATTATAACCCGTAATGAGTTTGAGTGAGGTTGAACTTTGACTTGTTAATTCGAACGAGATCAAATTTTATCTTCGATTAGCGATGGCCGGGGGCCGCGAGGGTGTGAATTCGAACGAGGTCGAATTGTAATCTGTAATGAGTTCGAGCGAGGTCGACTTTAATTTGTTAATTCGAACGAGGTCGATTTTATCTTTGATTGGCGATGGCCGGGGACCGCGTGGGTGTGAATTCGAACGCGGTCGAATTATAACTCGTAATGATTTCGAGCAAGGTCGAACTTTGACTTGTTAATTCGAACGAGATCAAATTTTATTTTCGATTGGCGATGGCCGGGGGCCGCGAGGGTGTGAATTCGAACGAGGTCAAATTGTAACCCATAATGAGTTCGAGCGAGGTTGAACTTTAATTTGTTAATTCGAACAAGGTAGAATTTTATCTTTGATTGGAGATAGCCGGGGGCCACGTGGGTGTGAATTCGAACGAGGTCGAATTATAACCCGTAATGAGTTCGAGCCAGGTCAAACTTTGACTTGTTAATTCGAACGAGATCGAATTTTATTTTCGATTGACGATGGCTGGGGGCCGAGTGGGTGTGAATTCGAACGAGGTCGAATTGTAACCTGTAATGAGTTCGAGCGAGGTCGAACTTTAATTTGTTGATTCGAACGAGGTCGAGCATGTTTCCTGTTTTGGTGTGATGTGCAGACTTGGTGGTCACATAAGAATATCGCATGCTGCCTCGCTTTCGTTGGAGAATATTACATGTTGCTGCATGGTTTATGCATGCTTTGGGAGGAGTCCCAGTCTATCTAGTCTCTTCATTGCTCGGCCTGGAGAGGTAGCCGATAGGACAGGCAATAAACATTTCGCACAAGCTTCGAGACACCTTGATGCGTGCCCGAGGTTAGATTTGGCCGGTCAAGTTGTCGTAGAGTTGTTTTGGCGAATGCGCGGGTGAGTTTTGCGCACTCGTGTTCTGTCTGTACGTTGGAGGGATTCGCATGATCTCTGGGTTGGTAACTCAGTCCCAGTCTATACTGATCTTCCCTTTGTGGTGTTGATTACCAACTCATTGAGGAGACTTTGCTCGGCCGTTGCTTGCGGGCTGATATCACGTGGAGGATTTTCTTAGCGGGCTACTTAGATGGCGCGTGTTCCCTGTTCGCCTGTCCTGGAGGATGCCCCTGTTCCTGTCCCATTATGAAAAAAGGAATAGCAAGTAAAGCTAAACGAAAATGTTTGTTACCTTGGCNGGGGGGGGGGGGGGGAGCGGTCGTGTTCTCTTCGTAGGTCCCTTCTCCGCTACTTGGGTCTGGGAAGTCCATTCGACCCGGTTGGTGATGAACTGAGAGATGCGGTGTGGAACGGCTCGTCTGCTCCATACTTGAATGTTGGCCCCAGATCTGGCCTTAGCCTCGTGTTTAGCCTCATCATTAGTCGAACTTGGACCCTTCATGGGTTGACGGGTTGCCTCTCCCGTTAGGTTCTCCCGTTCGAGTCCCAGTTCGAGAGAGGTGTAGCGTGCACAATCATAACAGGATCGTAAGTTATACCTCAAACATACATGTGGGGCTAGTTTATAATTTCAAAGAATTACACAACGGGCGCGATTCCATGCTAAGAGAGGGGATGTAATGCGCATAGGGTATAAAGGCTCAGATCTGCTACTACGGCACGACGTGGTTTTCGTATATACATCAAACATAGCCCCGATCCCTCCCGAGGATCGAATTTAGATCTAAAAGAAACTAAGACTTTAGCTAGAAAATTCCCCACAGACAGTGCCAAATTGTTTGACCAAAAAGTTTTTAAGCCTTTTTGTTAAACTAAATCGAATGATGAGAAGAAGGATAGATTCTAGCCAAAGATAATTAATTCTAGATCGAAAAACGATAAGCAAGGAAAAGCTAATACGACTAGACTTAAGAATCGAATATGACCTCGAATGAGGCCCATGATATAAAATGAGATCATATTTTGACAACATTACATCGTAATATAAAGTTAAGGGAGAAAAAATGTTCACCCATCCATCGGCGAGATCGATCTTCATTTATTCATTAAAGATGGTTACAGATGAACACTAGGTTTTGGGCTATTTCTCCTTCGTGAGACAAGCTTTCGGGCCCAAAGCCTTTTGTCAATGAAGATGTGTGTGTCATTGAACCCCAAAAAATCCCCCTTTTACTTCACTCTTTCCCCCAGTATTTATATCAGATATTTTCATTTACCCAACGGTCCTTAACCAGAGTACCTAAATTTGTTGATCATCCTTTGGATTGATTCTCTGAAATGCCATAATATTTACTCCTTCGCGTAGGCCATCTAAATTGATGACCTCGGCTATAGCCGAACCACTCGCCGTCATATCGCCTCATGAATGTGACGTCGGCTTACTCGACCCCTTGTCGTTCCTTCTTGTGCGAACTTCTTTTGATCAGATTTTGACCCATACAATAGTTACTTGTAATAACCTTTTAAATGATTTAATTGTGCAAATATTTTTCATGATTAGTGTATAGAACTTAAACTCGTTTGTGATTATTAAGGAAAACTGGTGCAAATATTATTCATGATTAATATATAGAACTTAAACTCTTTTGTAATTATTAAGGAAAGTATAGGGATAGAAAATGGCCCATTGAGTATAAGGTTAAACGTGGTCACCTCTAATAGCCTTTTAAGATTAGTAGTGACTCTGTTACTTACTAAGTTACTAGTAGCATTGACCTTTTCCATTAGCATTAACCTTTTTTCTGTTTGATTTATGATTGGCGATTGAGGTTCTTTTGCTTTTGAAGGCACTTCTAATGTCTAGATTTGTATATAACAAGTTGAACTTACCCTTATTTCTGAGGTTAGTCCATCATGGCTATGACAATTCTTACCAGCATGACATTTTGGTGAGATGGACGCCACGTGGCATACAGTTAGTCACCAAATTCTTAAAAACATTTTGCAAATATAAAAGTCCAAAGTAAAAATATTGCAAAAAATAATCTTAAGGTAAATAGATTTTTTTAGTTGCCAGTAACCAGTTAGTCAAATTCTTAGCACTAAAACTAGTTGGCTATAACTCCCACTCCTTCAGGTCCTGGGAATTGCAGTTAGACGGTTAAGGTCTAAACAAGTTTGGATGTTAGAGTGGTGAGATGACATGCCACGGGACGTTCACTTCATCAAAACTATGGCAAGTGTAATTTTATTCGCAAAATATAAAATAAATTAAATAAAAATAATATTTGAAAGTCATTGACGCTTGGTTTCGAACATAGTTCTTTCAACATGTGCTTCTTCGACAAAGCATTTACAATTGTTTCACAAACTGCTCACCGTTGAGCACACAAACGACTAAGGCCAAATATAACAGAACCTAATATAAGCATAATTTCTCAGTAGAAAAAAAAAAATAACTAAAAAGAGGGTTGTTCATTCAAAAATATAAAAATTGGAAAAGGATATTAGTTAATTGTCCTGATTGACTTATTACTACTACTTTATTAACATATGTACAGAGCATCTTGATGTTCCAAGTAGAACAGATAAAGTTCTACCACATTCAAGTGATCCAATCACTTGAAAAATATGACTTCAAACTGCACAAATTAGAGATCCACAAGCGAATGTACATAAGCTACAAACCAGATGCTACTATTATACAAATTGAGACCAGCCAGCATATGCCATTACCACCAACAGCACCCTCTTAATTGGAGGACGAAATCAGTATGCTCGTAGAACGAACTTGAAATCTGGCACACACATTAGAGAAAAATATTAACAACTCGAGTTCATCAAATCTGCACACAACTTATAGAAAAATATTGACAACTCGACTTCATCAAATCTGCACACAACTTAGAAATATTAACAATTAGTGTTAAATTGGATACGAAAGCAAAACTAAGATTAACTCAGCAGAAAGAAAGCCAACCACTCTAGTTGTGGCAAACTTGGTATCAATCAATATGGAGCCAAATATACTGTCTAATTTGTATCTTGCATCACTCGATCAGAAAATGTCAGCTGTAAGGATTTCCAAAAGTTGATTCATCCAAAGAGTAGATATTTCTGAAATTGGGAGCTCAAAATCTTCTCCCAAAAGGATATCGTAGCAGTTCACCTGAACACCAACTATTTAATGTAACATAACTATGATGTTCAGACTTCTAGCATTTCACATAGGTGATACTTTGTCATTTTACCTACACTACGTCATAATTACATAGCCTTCATGATGCATGTGAATTCGTATTAAGGGCCCTCTCTAGATAGGTTTCAACTCTAAGCCACTAGATGTGACATGGTAAAAGAGGACTATATTACCCCTACATAAAAGGCATAAAATCATACCAGCAAGACTCAATTTACATTGATCAAACATATAATGCAGCTTCTACATCATTTGCCGACTCAATGCCATCAATGTTACCTCCTCCAGTAAATCATCCGGTCCCAGTAATTCGAAGAAGACACCACTACAAGACCATAATGTTAAGCTTTACCGTTCTATGTTCAGCATTCTTTATTTTGCTGATTGACTGCTAACCTTTATAAATTTAGAGGTCGAAAACATTGCCTTAACCTCCGGGTATATAATTCTTTCTGCGTAATGCAAGATCAATCAGTAAAGTATACCTCGATCACAGACTAATAAGAATCCTATATACCATTCCACTCTATTGAATTATATCCTCTGTATCATTCTACTACTTTTAAGCTCATTCTATCTCAATGTCCTTTAAAACAAATTAGGTGGCCTCTGCAACTAGAAATACTCCAAAGCTCATACCTATCCATACAGTGTGCATACAAAATCTCTACAACTAAATCTCAGTCCAAACATGTTGGGGCATACGGATCTCTAACCAAACTAAAAACTAAAAAGAGTCCAAACGAACACTAGACCTAATGTAAGTGAAACAACATGTAATTCTTATCCAACAAGCTGGTATAGCTTATATGGTACCTTTGCATTGTTTTAATTAGGTAAGAATAGATTTCGAGATCATACATATATTGCAACAACTTCTCTTAATGTGATCTTAGATCATCATTATCCCCTTTTAGCTCCTTCAACTATCATAGCCCCACACGACATCACACAGCCAAACCATTTCATCTCAGTTGTGTTATTTGCACCATCTATCAGAGTGTGCTTATTTCTAATAGTTTTAAATTTTATATGATTGTGCATCCACTTGACATCCACATTTTTTGCCACTAATCTTGAGAATATGTTGAACCTTAAATCCCAACAATGATTCCTAATAACATTGTTGGTCTCAGGGGCGGATGTACCATTGTAAGTACGGGTTCAATTGAACCCATAACATTCTGGGCGAATTATAAATTTATGTGAAAATTCACTGAAATTGTAATAAATAGTAGACATGAACCCATAACTTAAAGTATAATGGCTTCAACGCTAAAAGTCTTAAAAGTTGAACCCATAAAGTTTAAATCTTGGATCCGCCTCTAGTTGGTCTCACAACCTTTTTAACCTATCACTTCGTACTTGCTTAGCACTCCTCCATTCCAACTATCCTATTTTAGTTACGTGTCACATCTTCATCCGTCATGTCATTCTCTTGTCATATGGAACCTAGATATTTGAATGTCTGCATTTAGATACTATAATCCTATCTTATGTTGCTTACCCTTAAAAATCCCTGCCGCACCCGTGTCGATCCGACACGATTTGGGTGAGGGTGTAAGATCCACACTGGATTTGGTCAACTTACCTTAGGTGCTTTAGCTACATCTATGACCAAGTAGTATAGATTGCTTCCGTATTTGGTTGGATTTTTTGGTTTATGTCATATATTCATATAACATATTGAGAATGCTTGACTCTACATGAGATATCTTATGAATAAAATATTAGGTTTTTATAAGGAATTAAATTTTATTAGTTTTTGTTTGATAACTTTACTTAATCAGAATATTGTTCGTATATATGTCGTGAATATATAGTTTTGGCCGCATTCCAGCACTCGTATCCACACTCAGATCCATACCTTCAAATCCTAGAATTATGTGATGAAGAATCCAACATCTAGATCCGCCCCCAAGTCCGAGCAACATAGATTCCATCTAATCTCACTTTAGCTTCATTCTTCATATGGGGTTAGAGTTAAACTTTAATGGATTTACACTTTCTTCCTTCTATCCATAAAAACACTTATTATCTAGAATGCCTTTCAATAGTTCAATCTTTTGATTGACTCCGTCATTAGTTAGTTGATTAACATAATATCACCTGCAAATAGCATGCACATTAAAACTCATCGTGTATATGATTAGTAAACTAAATTACAACTAATATAAACAAGTAGGAGCTCAAGAAAAATATCTAATGTACTGACGTATACTGGAAGCTCCTTTATATTTCCTCTAACTATTCTCACACTTATGACCTTCTTTCTTAGTTAGGTTCTATTTCTAGAGATTATTAAGTGATTCCTGTTTGATATCACTCAAAAAATTGAATATCTTAAACCTTCTCATCCTGCAAACATGGCGCTACTTGATACATGTCCTTTATGGTGCTAAAACATTTTAGTTGAACTTATTTAAACTTAAAAACCCACAACAGGCTTTTCTCGACACTTTATTATGTACTTTTCAATGTTCACGAATAACCCTTTGGAGATATTTTTTCCTCCCCTTTTAAATTCCCATCAATCATTTTAGCAAAAAATATAGCTTTTGTTATAAACCTACTAGGTATAAACCCAAACTATGCCTTTGTCACCCTTGTAATCTCCTAAAAGATGATGTATCACTCTTCTAAAAAGTTTCATAGTATGATCCTGTTTAGAACAAAGGTTTCATAGAATGATTATAAGTTTTACACCGCAATTGTTTGCACAACTTTGATATTCAGAAAAATACAAGACTATAGAGTTGAGCAGCGGTATTCTATGTTCGGCATTTTTATGATTCTAAGTGACCGGAAACCTAAAGGAACTTAAAAGTCCAAAGCATCATCCTTACTTACGTCATAGTTTAAGAACACCAGAGCCCAACCAATCACCACATTTTGAGTCATATTTGATACCTTGTGACCAACTGAACTGATACTTAACATTTTCTCCTCATATTACATTGCAATTTTAGGCTGATCCACCATCAAAATGGTGGCACCTCATCTCTGGAGCTGAATGTAATGAGAATACCAAGAAGCTTACAGGGCAAGACATCTATAAGAAGGCTTACTATTGAATGGGTCCGATCTCAGACCACCCTCTGATTGTCTTGATCACCAATCCACTATTCACTTCAAAGAGACACCCTTCAAACTTGTCAAAGATATAGAAGCCGTACATCACCTATCTAAAAGAAATTAATTTATGCAAAAAGCCAAAAAGGACAGGTGCATTGGTTAAAGGTAAAACTATCATCTGGATTATTCAAATTACCTATCAGTCAATAGAACCTTAAGAGTAAATATAAAAATAGATCCAAGGAAAGTTGGATTGCTGTTGTACGTAAGGGAGCAAGTCAAAAGATTTCAGATAGCATCGACGGAGGAAACAGAGTCCAGCATTTACCCCAAGATTTTGAAAGAGAGAACATTATATCTGGACAACAGAGTCAACTCTTTGGTGAATGCTCTGCATCAGATCCACCTCCTGAAGAGTTTTCGCTATCAGAATCTGCAATTAATGTGAAACAATAAGGGAAAATGAAGACTTAGACTAGAGAAAAATCCAATCATGACACCCCAAAGGCAAATGAGAACAATAGTGAGAGAGAGAGAGAGAGATGAAAGAGAAACATAATCACTACCACTTAATGATGACACTGAGTCAGTGCTAGAGCTGCTTGCTTGACTAACATCTTTGCCTTGATTTTCCATTTGAGCAGGATTGGAGGAAGTTCCTTTCTCTTCTACTAGCACATACAACAGGGTTAATAACTATTTCCAACGAGATTACTGGGTTTGGAAATTCTCACATTTTAAGAACTTACCTGCTTTGCTTTCTTTTGGAATTTCTACCACAACTTGGTTAGCATTCTGCAACATATCAAGAAAGCGAGGTCAAAACATGAAACAAAAGAATATTACCCAAACAGAAAAAAAAAAAGAGAATCAAATCGGAAAAAATTAATGCTCAATATTTTACCTTCTCCTGGACATTGTTCTCAGCTTCACTATTTCCTTGATCTGCAAGTCCAGCTTTTCTTTTGTTCTTGCTCAAGCTCTTCTTGTAATTGGTAACAAACCTGTCGAGCTCCCATAGGGTTTCAGTATCAACACTATCGATATCCACTTCAATCTCATCATCCTGTTGGCAAAGAGATGAATTCCTCTTTTTGATGATCTGTACTACCTGTTCAAGTTTTGCAGAAGGTAAATTCTGTAGGCTTGTGCTAAGCTTTTGCTTTTCATCATATGTCATCTCTCTTTTATTGGGATCCTTTGCTTTCGGCTTCTTTGGTACAGGGATCCTTCCGGATTGGGGGAGTGCGACAGATTTAGTCTTCAAATCAAAGGGATTGGATGTTGATTCTGACCTGTCTAAAGTCCTCCTCACTCCAGGGAGTGGCAATGGTTGGGAAGGAGGCTTCTTAGATTTAGGAGTCTGCAAACTCACCTCAGAGTCCATTGTCAATCTCAACTCGCGCATATAATCAGCCTCTATAGTGGCCCACTTTTCCTCAAATATCTTGGAAAGTTGCTCGGCCATCATATGAACATCTTGGCCCTTTGGATTATACGTCATAGCATTTTGAAAGGTAAGTCTCACATCCTCGGCAAAGTCTTTAGGAGACTTGTAGTAATTTGTATCCAGCCTGGACTTCACAGTTCCCAAATCCATTGGATTCTTAATAATGTCAAAATAGTCATGTAAACCAAGACCCTTTGTATCAACAGGCTGGTTAAACACCCAACCATGCTTGTGCTTCATCAATCTTTCAAGCAAAGCACGACAATTCTTGAGTATTTGATTTGAGAGCTTCCCCTGGCCCATACCATGAACCAATTCTGGCCCACTCACTTTCTTTGCATTTGATTTCGACTTCTTGTTGCTTTCAGCTGGGGAAACCTTATCCTTAGCTAATAAGAAATCTGAGTTCCTATAAAATTTGTTTGCCTTTGGTGTCCTCTTCTCTTTCTCCGCATTATCAACCACGCCATGGCTGTTCTCCAAGACGGATACACTTAACTGATTCAAAGGCCTGGACTCAAGCTGTTGCCCCATTTGTGAGACATCTGAATGTACCCGTCGTATCCCACTATCCTTATCAATTCCAGTGCCGATCTTCTGTGCATCTTTTCTCTCGATCTTCTTCACCAAACTCTGAACCAAATCCAACTCTCTCTGCAGCTTCCTTCTTAGCTCTCTCATCTCACGCTTGGACTTAAATGCTAAATTGATTCTAGCACTATTCTCTTGGCCATTACCTGCCAATATTCCAGTATTCTCTAATGTTAAGAAACGGTTAAGACTCGAAGAACCTTCTGAGGCAGCATCTAAGCAAAAACCAACTATTTTTTTAGACGAATTGCCATCTTCCAGAGCTGTTTTCCCTATATTATTTAACCCTTTAAATGACTTCCGTCTGTAGACTTTGCTTTCAGTCAACCTCTGCTGCTCTTTCGATCCTCCATTTTCATCATTCGCCATTGTTGCCGAAGTCATACATTCAACAACAAAATCCTAATTGAATAGGTATGAAAAAAGCAGTTGCATAAATACTTGTCAATTAACTTGCGCTTCAACAAAATTGAGTAATTTGTCATCACCAAATTCCTACTGCTTAAGAAAAACTAAATCCCGACTGAAATAAAATAGTACTGAATTTCCTCTCAACAAGCTTATTTTACACAAAGAACACATAGAAGCGTACGCGCACAAACACACTTGTATATGTACTGATAAGAAGCACACTGCATTTCTTCTCAATCAAGCTAATTTTACACAAAGAACACGTAGTGCACGCGCACACACACACACTCTAGTATATGCACTGATAAAAACACTGAATTTCCTCTCAAGCAAGCTTATTGAACACAAACAACACGTAGAAGCACACGCACAAGTATATGAAACGAGATAGAAACCCTAAGCAAACAGCCTTTAGAGACGATATTATTTCGTAGCACAAACATATAGCTCAAAACAACGAGAAACAAATTTTTACACACTCGCAAGTTGAGAACTTTATAAGCCGTAAATACTCATAGATGCCCCCAAAAAAAAAGGGATTTATGTAAATTACATCAATTTTATCCGAGATTTAGGGTTTAAACTGAATCACAATAATGAACACATACTTTTTTGCAAATCTTCACCCACGCACTTTCTCTCTCTATCAATCAGCTGCTCTCTCTCACTAAGATTTTAGTGTTCACTGCAAATCGCTCATTGTTTTTTTTCCCTAATATCGGAGAAGAATAGTGGTCGGTAAGAGGAGGAGAGGCAAAAATGCGAGTCGCGTGCTGGCCACGGCGGAATTGAGGGCTAGGATTTTGTCATTGAGAAGAAGGAAAGAGAACGACGGCCGTAATTTCGATTTGGTCGGAACGTTGACATTTGCTTGGTCTTTGCAAATGTGACCCACGCGTTGAGGGTGGCGCGTGGGAGTAGACGTGGATCGGTGAATATTTGGCCCTTTTTGACTCAGAAAGGTCACGGGGCAAGTGCCCAAATAGCCATTCTCGTGATGTCATTTACAGATTAACCGCTACTTATTTTATACTGAAATTTTAAATTAAAAATCTTACTTTAAGGATAAGTCAGGGCATTTTTGTGTGACAAATTAAAATTCAGAATACACTAATTAATTTCTAGATAACAGTACTTTAAAATGGCTACCTGATATCATTTCTACCAAAACAAGGCTCACTTTGTCCTTGAAGCCCATATTCGATTGGACATGATAGTGCCACTCCCAAAGAAATTAGAGATTTTTTTTTTCCTATACAATATTTGAAATTTATTTATCAAAATTATCTTACTTTTGTATATTATCCGATTTAAATAAGGATTACTTACAAATTATATATATTCTATTATTAATGTCTTAAATTAGATGATTTAGTTACATATTTTTCTTTTTTTCCCCTCTCCTCTTTTCCTATTCTCTGCCGCCTATCTTCATATATAATTTATTACTAAATATATATCACATATATACTTCAACCAAGAGATATAATTTAATTTTTTATTTCAAATAAAAAACTTTAATTTGTCCACAATATTAATTATATCCTCTGTGCTAGTAAAGAATATAATAATATTTTATTTGGACCAATAATTTAATTTATTTGGCTACTTAAATTCTTTAGTTTAATTATCAAAAGGAATTCTGAATGCCGAAATATTTAATTTTGATACATCTAAAACAATATATAAACTAAAAATAAATTTATACGACTAATTATATAGTCTTCAACTTTTTTATGACTTATCTACAACTTTCATACATCATTTTTACCCAGTTAAATACAACTACAATATCATACAACTTAAATACATTTTTCATACAAATTTTATATAATATATCCTTTGTATGTGTTTTATATATATTCTGTATGTGGTGTGTTCTTCTTTCTCTCAGAAATTTTAATCAAAAATTCCTTTCTTAATACAATTTTGATACATATCAACAAGTTTATGTAAAAAGATTGTATTTATAATTTAAATGTAAATTTCATACAATGATTCATACATTATGCAACTATTTTTCAACTTTCATACAATATTCAACTTTAAAAAAACATAAGTACAACAGAATTTGTCACGACTCAATTCTTCTATAGGCCGTGATGGCGCCTAGCTCCGTCGCTAGGCAAGCCAACAGTAAATTATCCATGTGATTTCCCCCTTTTAATCAGTTTCCAAGTCATTAGATTTCCATTAATTAAACAGTTACGAAACAACAAATTTAAAAAAATAAGACGAAAGCAGCTAAGTGAAATCATAGTAGCAATAGTGATAATCCAAAAACCAAACAGTCTACTAGTGTGTGTGCCAAGACTTGGTGTCACAAGTATATGAGTTACTAGTAGAATATACAAAACTCTAAGCTACTGTCCGAAATGAGGTAGACAGAAAAGCAAAACACAAAAGAAAGACTTCGGGTGTTGTAGAACGGCTCGGAAGGCAACTCACCGCTCAATCTTGGGGTGTCAGGGGTGCGCACCGGGGTGACTACCAGATGCACCTGCCTCAGAACCTGCACGATTAGTGCAGAAGTGTAGCGTTAATACATAAATAACATGTACCCAGTAAGTATCAAGTCTAACCTCGAAGAAATAGTGACGAGGGGTCGACTTCGACACTTACTATGGGCTAACAATAAAATGCAGGAATTATAAAAAAACATGGATTATGTAAAACAAGTAATACAACTTAGCAATAAGCAAAAAAAAAAATTCTTTCACTATCAACAAATTTCGAGTCGATTCCTGTCGTTTAAATAATTATAACTACTCAAGTCATAAAACAATATCAAGTAAAATTTGGCTTTGAGTATTATTACGCACGATTTATGTCGAGGTCATACGGGCCGATCCAAAAAATATATTATCCACTGTCGAGGGTCGAACGACACGAACCATAGATGCATCTATTAACCTGCCGGGGCGAATGGCCTCTTTCATGAGAGTAGTGGAATATACCTCTTTCGCGGAATTACTTGCGACGCGAGTGAACATAGATTTTTCAAAGTTATTATATAATTCTTCAATTTTTTCCAATAATAAGAAGTCTAAACTGGAAACCTTAAATCTTGAAATCCTCAATCACAGTTCTATGCAAGACAATTAATAAGCATAATCAAATAACAACGTCAACAAAGCATGATGTAAACCTAAGACTATATGGACATCACATGGAATATAGCTACGCACGGACTCTCATCACCTAGTGCGTACGTAGCTCCCCACAAGTAATTCACCACAAAACACACCTAAGGGGATGAGTTCCCTCTTACAAGACTAGGCAAGAGACTTACCTCATCCTCAAGTCCACTTCCGGTCCTCAAATGTGCTTTAAACCCTCAACTCGGTGCCAAACGACTTGAAACTAGTCAAATGTTACATAAAATAATCACTACATATTCAAAAGTTCATATTCTAAATATTAAAGTGATTACCCAACCCCAATTGAAGGATTCATAAAATTCACCCATGGGCTCACATACCCGGATTCAAGAAATTTTTGAAGAAAGTTGTTACCCATAACCCCATGAATTCAAATATATAATTTTTACTAATTTCATAACCATTTTCGTGGTAAAATCTCATTTTTATCAAAACTTAGGTTTTTCATCTAAACCCATGATTTTCACCATTTTACATGTTAAAATCAACCAATAATCTATGTTTTAAACTCATATTGTATAGAAATTGCTTTCCTCAAAGTGCTAGGTGAAAACCCCCTTCAAAGAACTCCAAAATCACCCAAGAGATGAGTGAAAATGAGCCAACATAGCCTAAGTCCCCCATACTGCGTTCAGTGATTTCACATCTGCAGAGAGTTGGCCGCTTCTGCAGAAAAATCATCGTATATGCGGCCCTTGCCCAGTTGGACTAGAACCGCTTTTGTGGACCACATGCCCGCTTCCGGGGGTTCGCTCCTGCGACGTGCGTGCCGCACCTGCGCATTCGCAAGTGCACACACTCGCCCGCATCTGCAGTTCCTGGGCTGCTCCTGCTTGGTCGCTTCCGTGGCTGCTGGCCCACTTCTACGAGCTCGCACCTGCAGCTAATCCTTCGCAGGTGCGATTACACCAGAAGCCTGGTGCGTCAGCTGCTGCTCCTAAGTCCAAACTTGGTCTGTGCCTAGTCTAATTAACACCCGAGGCCCCCGTGTTCCCGCCCAAACATACAAACAAGTTTGAAATCATAAAACAAACTCGCTCGAACCCTCGGAACACGTAAAACAATATCAAAACTAAGAATCACACCCTAAACTAATTCGAATCAACTTATGAACTTCAAGTTCTTCCAATTTACTCCGAACGCGCCAAAACGTACTTAAACTACTCGGAATGACAACAAATTTTGCGTGCAAGTATTAAATCACCATACGAAACTATTCCCGGGATCGGAATCCCAATACAGACCTCGATAACACCAAAACCTACTCCATACCAATTTTAAAGAACTTAAAAACCTTTAATGAGCCAAGTTTCACTATTAAGCGCCCAAACGCTCTCGGGTCGTCCAAAACCTGATCCGAACATATGCTCAAGTCCGAAATCATTATACAAACCTATTGGAACCGTCAAATCCCGATTCTGAGGTCGTTTACTAAAAATGTTGACCGAAGTCAAACTTATCACTTTTTACCAACCTTAAGGAACCAAGTGTTTCGATTTCAACCCGAACCCTTCCAAATCCCGAACTAACCATCCCCTCAAGTCATAAAACTGTAAAAACACATATGGGGAGCCTCGTTTAGGGAAACGGGGTTCTATAAAGAAAAACGACCGGTCGGGTCGTTATATTTTCCAACTTTTAAACAAACGTTCGTCCTCGAACGGGTCTAAAATAATACCTGGAGTGCTGAACAAGTATGGATATCTGCTCCGCATGTCTTCCTCGGACTCCCAAGTCGCTTCCTCCAATCGATGGCCCCTTCACTGAACTTTTACTGTAGAAATCTTCTTGGATCTCAACTGGCGAACCTTCCTATCAACAATGGCAACTAGCTCCTCCTCATAACCCAAGTTCTCATCTAGCTGGACCGTGATGAAGTCTAGCACATGTGACATGTCGGCATGATATCTACAGAGCATAGACACGTGGAATTCGGATGAACTCCCGATAGACTGGAAGGCAAAGCAAGCTCATAGGAAACCTCCCCAACTTGTGTCAACACCTCAAATGGACCTATAAACCTTGGGCTCAACTTGCCCTTCTTCTCGAACGAAATTATCCCCTTCATCAGTGAGACTTTCAAGAGAACCTTCTCGACCACCATAAATGATATGTCACATGCCTTCTAATCTGCGTAACTATTCTATTTGGGTTGTGCTGTGCAAAGTTGCACCTAACTTCCTTTTCCAAGGCATCCTTCACCAAATTAGTACCATATAACTTAGCCTCGCCGGGCTCAAACCATTCGATGGGTGAATGACATCGCCGACCATATAAAGCCTCAAATGGATCCATCACTATACTTTACTGATAACTGTTGTTGTAAGAAAACTTGGCCAAAGGCAAGAATCGATCCCATTGCCCTCCAAAGTCAATCACACATGCTCTCTACATGTCCTCCAAGATCTGTAGTGTCCACTCTGACTGCCCGTCGGTCCGCGGATGAAAAGCTGTGTTGAGCTCTACCCGGATCCCCAACTCACTCTGTACTGCTCTCCAGAACTGCGAAGTAAACTGAGGGCAAACTGGCACACCATGCAACTGAACTATCTCCTGAATATAAATTTGGTCCAACCTCTCTGAAGTATACGTGGTCACAACCGGAATGAAGTGTGCCAACTTGGTCAACAGTCGACAATTACCCAAACTGCATCAAACTTCCATGGTAACCCAACTATGAAGTCCATAGTAATGTGCTCCCATTTCCACTCAAGTATAGTCATCTGCTGGAGTAGGCCACCTGGCCTATAGTGTTCACACTTAACTTGTTGGCAATTTAGACAGCTCACAACATACTCAAGTATGTCCTTCTTCAATGTTGCCACCAATAATGCTGCCTTAGGTCGTGATACATCTTCGTAGTACCTGGATAAATAGAATACCGAGAACTGTGTGCCTCCTCTAGATTCCTTTCCCTCATCCCATCAACATTAGGAACACATAGACGACCCTGGAGTCGCAGAATACCATCCTCGCTGATAGTAACCTCCTTGGCACCACCCTGTAGTACCGTCTCTCTGAGAACCAACAAGTGTGGATTATCAAACTGACGAGCCTTGATATGCTCCAATAGTGAAGAGTGGACAACAACACATGCAATAAATCGGTTGGGTTATGAGATATCCAACCTCACAAGTCTGTTGGCCAAGGACATAATGTCCTAAGCTAATGGCCTCCCCTCTGCTGAAATGAATGCCAAGCTACCCATACTCTCCGCCTTTCTGCTCAAGGAATCCGCAACTACATTCTCCTTGACCAGATGATAAAGGATGGTGATATCATAGTATTTTAGTAACTCAAGCCACCTACGCTGCCTCAAATTGAGATCCTTTTTCTTGAACAAATGCTGCAAGATGCGATGGTCGATGTACACCTCACAAGACACCGCATAAATATAATTCCTCCAGATCTTAAGAGTATGAACAATCGCAGCTAACTCCAAATTATGCATAGGGTAATTCTTCTCATGGGGATTCAGTTGATGCGAAGCATATGCAATAACTCGCCCCTCCTGCATCAATACACATCCCAAACCAACGCGTGAAGAGTCACAATACATAGTATACATCCTTGAACCTGAAGGCAACACTAACATCGGTGCTAAAGTCAATGCAGTCTAGAGCTTCTGAAGTCTCACATCACAATCATAGGACCATCAAAACAGAGTACCCTTCTGGGTAAACCTAGTCAAAGGTTCTTTCAATAGATGAGAAGCCCTCTACGAATCGACGATAATAACCTGCCAACCCCAAGAAGCTCCTACTCTCAGCCGTTGTGGTAGGACGAGGCCAACTATGAATTGCCTCAATATTCCTAGGATCAACCTTAATAACCTCGCTTGATACAACATGTCCCAAGAATGCTACAGAATCTATCCAAAACTCACACTTGGAGAACATAGCATATAAATTTTGTTCCCGCAAGGTCTGAAGCTCCACTCTTAGATGCCGTTCGTGCTCCTCCACGCTGTGTAAGTAGATCAAAATGTCATCAATGAAGACAATGACAAACGAATCAATATATAGCCTAAACACCCTGTTCATCAAATCCATGAACTCTACTGGGGTGTTAGTCAAACCGAAGAACATCACTAGAAACTCATAATGGCCATATCTATTCCGAAAAGTGGTCTTCGGAACATCTGAATCCAGAATCTTCAACTCATGGTACCCTGATCTGAAGTCGATCTTAGAGAACACCCTGACACCCTATAACTGGTCAAAAAAATCATCAATACGTGGTACCGGGTACTTGTTCTTAATGGTGACTTTGTTCAAATGGCGGTAATCAATGCACATCCTCAGAGTCCTATCTTCCTTCTTCACAAATAACATCGGTGCACCCCACGGTGATACACTCGATCTGAAAAACCCCTTTGCTAGCAACTCCTCAAGTTGTTCCTTCAACTCTTTCAACTCTTTCGGAGCCATACGATACGGTGGGATAGATATAGGCTGGGTGCCTGGAGCCAAATCAATGCAGGAACCGATATCACGATCTGGTGGCATGCCGGGAGATCAGCAAGAAACATATTCTGAGAACTCCCAGACTATGGGTACTGAATCAATCGTCGGAGTCTCTATAGTAGTATCTCGAACATAAGCTAGATAAGCCAGATACCCCTTCCCGACCATGTGTCAAGCCTTCATGAAAGAAATAATCTGACTAGGTGCGCTGACAGATGATCCTTCCACTTTAATCTTAGGAAACTCTGGCATCGCCAAGGTAACAGTCTTGGCATGGCAATCAAGGATGGTGTGATATGGAGACAAACAGTCCATGCCCATGATGACCTCAAAGTCGGTCATATTAAGCAACAGAAGATCCGCTCTAGTCACATAACCACAAAATATAATAATACAGGACCGATAGACTCGATCCACAATAACAGATCGGCCGCAGTAGTGGAGACATAAAGCGGAGCACCCAGGGACTCACAAGAAACTCCTAGGAAATGAGAAAACAGAGAGACATATGAATATGTAGACCGTGGATCAAATAATACCGAAGCATCCCCACCATAGACATATATACCTGAGGCCACTGCATCCGGTCGGGCAAAAAAACATAGAATCTAGAAGGAGTGCCACCCGCCTGGCCTCTACAGGTCTGACCTCCACCTCTAGGACGACCCCTACCCACCTGCCCTCCTCCTCTAGGCGGCCGAAAAACTGGTGCGGAAGCTGGTGCTGAAATCATAGGCAAATGACCCTATTGTACTGCCTTGCCCAATATTTGGGACCAAACCTCTTCATGTAGCCAGGATCCCCCCACTCGTAACAACCCCTCGGAATGGAGGACTGCAGACCTGAAGTTTGACCCTGATAGCCTGAATACCTACTGGAGGAACCCTGAATAGCTGGCGGCTGGTAGGAACCCTCTGGGCATGGCACTGAAGTAGGGCCGCACTGGAGCACTCCGAGTGTTAAATCCTGTAATTTTCTACGTTGTGATTATCGTAAGATAATCGACATAAGTTCAAGGACAAGATTATTTTTGAGGTTATAAGTACTTATGATATTTATAATAAGTGATAATTAAGTGTTGTGAAGGTCAGAGGGTAAACAAAATGAAGAAAGCGAGTTTCGTTGATGTTTGATATTTTGGGATAAAATATGGTCCAAGCTATAATACCCTGTATTTATGGACTAGTGCTATATCACATGACCATGATAGTAAGCTATATGAAATATATTAGTATTTAAGTGAATCGAGACCTAAAAATTATTGTGTGAATAAATGTTGGTATAAAGTCATGGAATATGGAATTAGTTATAAGTGGATAAGTGTCATTGTATGAATCCACATGGAATCATGAGGATAAGGGGGACTCATGACTAATCAACTTTATAAGGATTGAGGTAGCAGCAAGTAGGGAATTCAATATTGACTAGGCAATTCTTGGAGCTAGGTGGCAAGATTAGGGAGTTTAGAGGCTTAGTAATCAAATTATTGGGGTGGATAAGTAGTTAAAATGTTTGGATAGGCTTGATAAGCCTCCCAACGTGGCAGCAAAAGGCTTGGGAAATGGTGACTCTTTGGTTTATGAGATTAGGTGGCATTATAGGGGAACTTATGGGCTGCCACATGGCATAAAATTAGGGCTAGTTGAGGAGCCGGACTACACTTTTATCCCCCGTTGTGATGCTTTTGGTGGTTGCGCCCAATTTCGCGAGGTCGTCTGCTTCGACATTCTGGGCTTGCGGGATCTGGTCAATCTAGCATTCGTCGAAATTGGACAGCATCTTACAGATCTCAGTTTGATGTTTTTTCAACCTTTATTCTTTGATTAGAGAAGTACTTGTGACTTGGTTGACTACGAGTGTTGAATCACAATGAAGTTTTAACCGCCTCACCCCATATTTGAGTGCTAGTCTCAACCCTACAATTACAGCCTCATACTTGGACTCGTTGTTAGTCATATCCGGGCATCTCATGGAGTGGCAAATTACTTCGTCGGTAAGGACCTTTAGTACAAGTCCTATTACGGATCCAAAAACATTGGATGCACCGTCGATTTATAGGGCCCAAAGGTCTTGTGTTTTAAAAGAAGCTTCAGTGGCTTCCTTCTCGACCTCTGGCCTTATCCTTGGGCTGAAGTCAGCGATGAAGTTTGTGGATGATGAACGTGGTCTTCTCTTGGTCCTCTTCTTCCATGAGTATCTGGTTATAGCCCAAGTATGCATCCAGGAAACTCAGTAGCTCGTGCCTGGCCGTTGCATCGATGAGTTGGTTGATGTGTGGCAACGACAATGAATCTTTTGGGCATGCTTTGTGTAAGTATGTGAAGTCTACATACATCCTCTATTTCCCATTTTTCTTTTTTACCATCACCATGTTGGCTATCCACTTGGAGTATTTCGACTCCCTAGTAGAGCCATTTTCTAATAGATTTTCTACCTTCTCGTGGATGGCATCATTGATGGTGGGGTTGAACTTTCATCTGACCTGCCATACTAGGGGATATAATGGGTCAGCATTCAACTTGTGTGTGGCGATCTCCTTGGGGATGCCCGATATATCTGCATGATTGAAGGCGAACAAATCTGCGTTAGTTATAAAAAAATTGACTAAATTTACCTGGTTCTCGGAGTTTGCATCCGATATAGTCCTGTTTTCCGTGGTCTCTGGGATCTAATTGAATGGGGTCGAGGTCCTATATAGTTGAGTCCGCGACTTAGATTGTTTTGGGGTCCGTTATGACGTCCCTGGTCTCTGTTTGTGTTGACCTCGACCTTGTTGATTGCTATGCTTCTTTTTCCTTATCTTTCTTTTGTTAGGTCATCGATCCATCCATGGCGATGCGGTAGCATTCCGAGGATATGCATTGTTCCCGCGTATGATGAATATTCCCCAAGGTATTAGGAACTTGATCACTTGTTATAAGCTGGAGGAGACGACTCTCATGGAATGTATCCATGGTCATCCTACTATGGCATTGTATGCGGTGGCCTAGTCCATGATGTGGAACATTGTCTCAAGAGTTATGCTGCCGATGAGGACGAGGAGTGTAATTTCTTCCGAGGTCCATTCAACTGCATTGTTAAAACTGGTTAGTGTGATGGAGCGTGGCACTATCCTGTCCTCGAGTCTCATCTGGGCGAGGAATCGGGGATGGATAATGCACGCTCCACTCCGCTTAACATGAGTATCTGAAAGTCGTAAGGTAATGCTAAGAGTATATTTGTAAGGGTAAGTCAAACCATCAACATCTGACTCGTCGAAGATGATGCTTTCTTCGAGTTCGTCACACTATTCGTGGGTGATCGATATTTTGAGCTTGTGAGTGGCGGTGAACTTGATACCATTGATGGAGGCATCATCATTGCCACTAATAATCATATTGATGGTGCAGGTCGAAAAGGGTGGCTTTGGCGGGCCTTGACGTTCTCGACCCCTGGCGAAGGTGTTCCTTCCCTTATTGCTCAAAAGCTCTTTGAGGTGTCCTTGCAACAATATGTTCATAATCTCTTGCCTTAGGGAGATGCAATCTTCTGTTTTGTGCCCGCGTTCATGGTGGAATTCGCAAAGGGCGTCAGATTTTCTAGTACTTGGGTTGGACCTCATCTTTGGTGGCCACTTCACCTTTGTTTCGCGTATTTCCAGGGCGTACACTATTTCTGTAGGTGAAACACAAAATTTGTGAGAAGATAATAAGGGGAATACCTCTCTCGTTCTTGTGAGTCCCAATTCTCGGCCTAGATGGACCCTCATCATAGCGGGAGGAAGGAGGGACGGGGATCCATATGTAAGGTTGATGTCGTTCTCTGTTCGGCTTTGAGATTGGGTGATCCCTTCTCATGTTATCTCTTCTTTCTCTCCTAGGTTCGGCTTGTACCGAGATGAGCCATCGGGTTGGCCCATTGATGTCATCATCATCTGCCCGGACTTTGGCATAATAAGCATGATGGATTTCGTCCCAAGTGGTTGCAGGGTACTTCATCAAGCGGCTCAACAAATTTTTGGTCGCTCTTGAACCCTCTCTGCTCAACCCATTCTGAAAGGTTGCGGTTGCCATCCCTTCAGATAAATTTGTCAAGGTCATCCTTACCCTGTTGAATCGGGTGAGGAAGTCCCTTAGTCCCTCTCCCAAGGATTTCTTGATAGCGAATATGTCATTTATTCTTGTTTCGGCTATTCTTGGCCCCAACATGCGCCATCACGAACTTATCAGCCATTTCTTCGAAGGTTTCTATGGAGCGGGTCGGTAGCTGTGAATACCATGTTAATATCCCTCTAGTGAGGGTTTTGCCAAATTTCTTCAGCAAAATGGAGGACACTTGTTCCTTGATGAGGTCGTTTCCATTCACGGCGGTGACGTAATGAGTCACATGATTTTCGGGGTCGGTTGTTCCATCATATATCCTGAGATACGATGGCGTTTTGAAGATCTTTAGTTTGGCATGTGGGGCTGCTTCTTTGCTATACGGCTTCTCTACGAACCTATCGCCGTCCCTTTTTGGCAGTAGCTTAGGGGCACCCGGTATCTTACAATTTCATTCTTGGTGTTCTTGCATTTGGTCTCTAAGCGTTTTGTTCTCATTCTCCATTTCTTCCATTCTCTTTAGAACAACGGCAAGGACATCATCACCTACATTGTTAATAAAATCGTGAGTTAAACCTGGAGTTGGAGGGTATGGTTGATCACCTTGTTCGTCTCCTTCCTGTACCGTATGGGCTTTCACGGTCTCTATGGTCGTTCATGATGCCTGTTTGTTGAGCATGCTTACTAATGTATCAGTCAACCACGCTTCGAGGAGCTTTTTCATGGACGGTGGTGTCCTTTATCCTGTGGACGTAGAGGCCCCTTTTCCATTTGGTTTTGTTGTGCTACAATGGGGGGAGGCGACCTCTCGCGCCTGAGGGAGGCAGTGGGTGTCACGTCATCGCCAGCGTTTCACAACTCTTATTGATAGCGTTCATGAGGTTGTCGGGGATTTCACCTATCACCTTAGTTTTGTCTCCTTGGTTACCAGCCATGTAAATTTCTATACATGCAGAGAAGGAAAAAAAGACTTTGTGGTTTGTTAGGTTAGGAAATCACGTGAGTTGTAGATCTAATGGAAAACAAAAGATTAGCTAAGAAGTCCCCACAAACGGCGCCAAACTGTTTGACCCAAAATTTTGATCCGGACTTAACCAATTAGATTTTATAAAATAGAATCAATCTTAGCCAATATTAATATCTAAAAGATACATTAACTGACTTTGCAATAAGATAATATCTATATTATCCAAATGGCAATCAATGTTGACATCACTAACAATATTCAATGGTCAAAAGAAGGGGATAACATTAAATAATAATATATTTCAATGAATGGCATTTTAGTAAATACAAATGTGTGAGTCATCCTAGAAGGGGTGTGATCTGTGGTTATTTTGTCACGACCCAAACCGAAGGGCCACGACAGGCACCTGGTGCCTTACTCAATCGAGTACCAACATAACATATCTTTTCTTATCGTACTATCATGGGTAAATGAGCCTGAAAAGACATCATGAGATAACTAGAATAAAACATAAGGTAATACTCAATACAGGACAATCCAATATGATATACAAACTTATACATATGACAGACAGGCCTATAAGGTCAACATGATCATTTGTACACTCAAAACATAGCCGACAAGGCCATCTAAGTATCCATATGCATTACATATGTCTACAATTCTCTGAAAGTACATAAACAACGTAAAGGCCGGGACAGGACCCCACCATACCAATCAATATATATCCAAAGCATACTGACCAAATAGGCAACTCCAGAGCAAGTAGAGTGCTCCAACACCTTCCGCTGAGCAGATAGCCTACTAGGAAAACTGTCAACCTGTCTATCGGGACGTGCGGGCATGAAAAACAGCGTCCAAAAGTAAAAAGGACGTTAGTACGAATAAAGTATCGAGTATGTAAGGCAGGAAATTATAAATAAGAATATTAATGTAAAGACACATAGAGGAGATACAACTTGTAGCATCTAAGTGGCTTTGAGGGATGCTGACATGAAATGCATGATACATGTATACATACACTTTTAAAAACATATGCCTCTATGGGAATCATCATCATCATCATCATATCATACCCGACCTTGAAGAGGACTCGGTAAAAATGCACCCGATTGTAACGACCATGTCGTGCCCCTTTTTCTCGCGAAATCGGGTTTCAACATATGAAAACTCTTTTAAGGAGGTTGATGCGAGGCTAGAGTTCATGGTTTAATATGTTATATGCCCTATATTTTATGTGCGTTAATGATAAAAATAAACTTTTTATGTGCATAATAGAGTCTATTTCATGTGTAGGTGAATTGGAGATGGAAACCGAACTAAATGGATACAAATACATCGAAAATACGCTCAAGAGGAGAGGAGGAGTGCACCGGGCTATAGCCGCGCGCCAGAGCCCAAACGCCTACCCTGCCTGGCGTTAGCCAGGCGTTAGAGCTGAAACACCTGACCCTGCCTGGAATTAGCCAGGCGTTAGAGCTGAAACGCCAGCCTTAGCCTGGCGTTAGCCAGGCGCCAGGGCCCAAACGCCAGGTCCCTGTTCCGGCTAATTCCGAGTTTTGACGAGTTTAAGTGTTTCCCGGTTGGAATAGAAGTCTCCTACACGTTTAGGGTTTGTCCTAAACATATAAATAGACCCCTAAAACACAACTTGAGGAGATTCGGAAGGCATACAAAGGATTCGAAGAGAGAAAACCATTGAAGTGACAAAACATTGATTTTTACAGCTTTTATTCATTACTTTGTAGCACAATTATGCAATTTCTTTTGGGTTTGATTCTTATGAACATAAGTAGCTAAATTCTTTAATCTAGGGTTTTGGTAGAACCCGTTGGGGGATAAACT